>PVHY01002090.1:0-97789 GCA_004024945.1 Uropsilus gracilis | reverse complement strand
TTGCATATGGTTTACAGGCATCGGATTACCCCATTGAAGTATTGAGGCCACCCTGATTTCGTCCTACATTATTTAATATTGTACCACTGGTGTGGCTGAAAATCTAAGCTATTTGTTATATTTACTTTAAATTTTTAAAAAATTAAGGTGTTCTATTCAGTATTTTAAAATATAAAGAGTCCTTAGAAAAAAATGTTTAAGTCCAATTTCTCACCAGAAGTTTTATGAAATAGAAATAACAATTATTTCTACTTAAAATTTCACATCTTGATTTAAATGTATTTGAAGTTTATAAAATACACACCTGATTTTAGGACTTGGTATAGGAAAAAATGTAAAATACCATCAATAATTTGATATTGAATACATACTGAAATGATAAAATGTTGACAGCAGTGGTGTAAATTAATTTATTGAATTGAATAAACTTATCTAAATAAAATATATCACTGCAAGTGTTTTTATCTGTTTCTTTGTACATTATGTGAAAAGTAGAAAATTTACAATTGTATCTGTGGCTCAAATTTTATTTCTATTGGACAGAAGCATTGTACACATACATCTGGGTTACAGTTCCTGGCATCGCTTCCATTTCCAGTGGACTCTGTGACTGAGATCAGGTTGGATGTGAATGTGGTATTTCCAAGTCTTTTTCCCCATCATTAGGCCAAATGACTGCCAGGTACTCGGAAGAAAATTAAGGGCATGTTGCACAGAGAAACAGAGAGTCCTGGGTCTGAAAAGCCAAACAGGTCAGCTGCTCTGAGACCACCCTACCCAATATAACTGCTTTGAATTAGAATGTGAGCAGGCAATATATTTTCACTGTGCTAAACCTGTGAAGGTAGTATGTTGCTTTTACAGCAGATATTTGTCCACATGGCATCATTAGAAATCAATAGCTGAAGTTTATCTAGAAATTCTCACATATTTGGAGTTAAACAACAGACTTATAAATAGCCTGTAAGTCAAGAAAGACATCCCAAAGGAAATTAAATTGGAGAGATGGTAACTCTCTCCCTAGTTGCAAGGATAGGCATGAGACCTGCCTTACATTTATCAGTTCACACAATTCTCAGCCTTCTGTTATTGATTCAGAGAGAAACACTTAAAAAGAAGTTTATGTGCTGGACTAGGAAATAGGACCTGGGCCACATGCTGTGTCATTGTAATATCTCTGGAAGGAAGCTGCCTAAAAAGAGATAATCTTGGGAAATGAGGACTGAGAGAGAGAGAGAAGCAAAAGGACTTGGATGATATTGTTGACATTACTAAATTCAGGTAAGTCTGAAACCAGAATTAGTTTTGATTATCCCGTTATAGGAATTAAAGCCACTATGAATTGAGACTTTTACCTTTTGCATCAGAACTGTCTAAAATATTGTATTCATCACACAACTCCTTTATGTCTTTTCCTACTCACAAAACAGACAGTTATTTCCTGGTGCTGACTCTGCAAAATGAATATAATAACACTGGAATCCCAAATGCAAATGTCCTCATTATGCTGAACTGTCTGAGCATTTCTTGGTAGATATATGCGGAGACTATGGGTCAATGGAAAGGGCAAAAGATCAATAATTTCTTCATTTTAGACCAGACTTCTGCTATCCAAAGCAAAAGTAAAAATCACTGGAAATAGCCTTATAAAAGCTGTTGTCATTTGTTTCTTATTAGCTGTATTTTCCCACCAAATTATCTTTTTGGTGGAACAAGAGTCAAGTGTCTCCAATGGGTGGCCTCTAGGTTTTACTTTTTGATGCTTTTCTGAGTTTAAATATAATTCCTACTAACTACAGGATATTTTCTTTAATCTATTTGATTAAGCAAGCCAGGAATTGGAAAGATAATGTTTTCTAACTTCCTTTCTGATGAATAATAAATGTCACTAAGGAATTAGATAGTAGGAGGTAGTTGCCTGGGCCATCTGCTACTTAAGGGAACAGAAGAAAGATATTAAACTTTAAATTAGGTATTGCTTCACAGAACTGAAAAGATGAAAGAAAAGACTCACTAAACAGTAGATAATCACCAATTCCTATCAGGCAATTTTTACTTCTTTGAAAGTATAAAAATACATAATTATATCTTTTACTCTCTGGTCAACATAATTTGTCTTGCACTGAATACAGGAAATCAGTAATTAGCACATTTCTCTTCTAGTTTAAAGTATTTTCAGATTTCTACAAATAAAATGTGCAGAGGTTTTTTTTTTAATACACATCTGATGAGAATCTAAGAAAAAAGAAGACTATTTTTCTACATATGTAATGTACAAAAGAAACAGAATCTCATTGCCATGGTAACTATATCATAGGTCAAAGAAGCAGTATAGAACATTTATTGCTAAGTGCATTGACTTTAGAAATTACTCACCAAGTTTTGATCATCAACCTAACATTTAATTGTAATGAATAAAAATATGTTTTGTTACTTTATTATTATATATAACAGTTTACAAGGAAATTTTCTGTTTCCACATATACAATTTCCTCTCTTTTGATATGATTCCTATTTAAACTAAATTTAGGGAAAAAATTTAGGTGAGAAGCACAAATACTAGAAAGGATGCTCTAGAAATATTTAAATAAAGAGAATAGATTAAAATTATGTATATGAAACTTGGGCACATTATCTAATTTCATTCTTAATTTGTCTATAAAATTCATGAATGTTGCCGATTTCCTTTAATAGACAAAGTGCAGATAATCATGAAAATG
This sequence comes from Uropsilus gracilis, assembly GCA_004024945.1. NCBI lineage: Eukaryota > Metazoa > Chordata > Mammalia > Eulipotyphla > Talpidae > Uropsilus > Uropsilus gracilis. The sequence goes on along the minus strand of PVHY01002090.1, from coordinate 95,069 downwards.
AGACCTATCAATATATTTTTGACAGAAAATATGTAAAGGAAACTAAAAGGAAAATAGACAGGCAGGCAGACAGTCAGTCAGGCAGGCAGGCAGACAGACAGACTATACATAATCGATATTCATAATCTATATTTATGAATCTATATAAGAAAATATACAATGAACATTATTTAAAAATTTGACTAATGATTAAATAAAAACACATTTACCAATTTCATGTGATAAATTAAAAAATCAGAAAACAATAACCAGTTTTAGTACAACAGAAGGGAAGAATAATTCCAACTTACTGTTGCTGGATGTATAGTTGGAACACCAAGTATTTAAAAGTGCCTGAGTCATTTTAAGATGTATACACTCTTTCATACATTCGTTTTATGCTTGAGAAGCAATTCTACTGAGATTATAATAGAGATCTATAGCTATTTATATAAAAAGTTATCTATTTTTGTTCTATCCCTGTAATTTTAATTAGAGTAAAAAATATTTAAAAAAAGAATTACAAATTCACCTATCTATATGTAGATGAAGGGACAATTACACTGCAAAATACTATTCAGTCTTAATACAAATGAAATCAATGTTTATACAATGACATGGAAATATGTCCATGAAAATCTGTTTCATGAAAGAAAAACAAATCCAGCAGGAAGAATACCATTCAGTCATAAAAAATGATGAATTCTTGCATTTGTGATAAAGAGAATGATGGACTTTGGGGTTAAGTGTAGTAATTCAGATGGAGAAATAAAAGTGCCATTTGATTTCACTCATTTGTGCATTAAAATCATTTTGTTGTATAAAGTGCAAGCAAACAGAGGAAAAGAATATGCACAAACAAAGCAGATCAAAAGACAAACCTGCAGATCTAACCACAGAATGGTAGTTGCAAGAGGAAAAGGAACAAGGAAGAGTTGATGGTATATATGGATGATGACTGGTGAGCTGGGTGTGATTTATAAAGTTGCTGATATGAGAACCTGTACCCAATACCTGTATGTATTGCAACTAAATGTATCTATTAAAACAAACAAAAACTGGAGGGGGGCAACATATAATATTCTCTGACTATAACCATGGTTATATGTTTGAAGAAATGTACTAGGTTTAATATGAGTGTTAAACCTACATTAAGTAGGATGGTAGTTTAAAATTCAGCAAAGCTTCTGTCATGAAAGTTTATTTTAACTATCATTTATCTATTGATTTAATATTTTGTGTTAACACACACAAATAACTGGTAAAACCAAGGTTGCCTAGAGAGGAAAACAAATGGCACCTCTCTGCCCGCAGATATGGCCACCAGGTGAATTTTCTGGAAATGTAAAAGTGCAAATTGAATTATTTTATAGAAGAAGGTATGGTATAAGACTTGAACTGGTCTCTTGTTTCTGCATTTGTAGATTAAATAACAAAAGTATTACAATACACATTTATTTCCCCTGTTAGAAAAATAGAAATTACCAGGTCTCCATGTTTTACCATATTCTGAGTTCTTTGCTATTTGCTTTTTGTGTGTGAATTTTTCCTGAGTATAACAGGCACCTTAAGTGTTAGAAGTTAGGACACCCATGTGCATAAGGACAGATAGATGGGTATAGGATGGAAACAGAGAGAACTATGGACTGAAGATGGGAACAGTGAAGAGAATGTCTTTACATGTTCATGCCAGTGAAATGTTCATATTCTTTGATTCTAGGAAAAATTAGGACATGACAGGATCCTCACATGGTGGTTGTGACAACCACCCTTAATGACAAAACACCACCTGGGATGATGTGAAATTACTTTGAGACTAAACCCTAGGTCATTGTGCCCTGGATGCAGCTTTACTCATAGTGACTGATACTCCAGAGTTACCTCTTGACCAAATCATTTACATGTTTTCATGAATAGTGTAGAGATATAAGAGACTTTGAACATCCTTGGGAATGTAAATTCTTGTTAAATATTCTGGCAAAAAGAAAGAAGTCTCTCTGCTCTCAAATGCTTAACAGGTCCATTTTATAGCCAGAACTTTTAGTATAAAATAAGAATAATTTGATTTCTAAAAATAATGAGATGTGGTCTATCTACCTACAAAGTCCACACACATTCTAGTTATAGTTTCAAGTAAAATTGTGGTATTTAACACTAAGTAGGTGGTTAATAAATATGTTGATTATAATTACAATACTTTAGCATTTTAGAATTGGAAGTGATCACTATGAAACTTCTTCACTTTGATTGAAAGATAAAAGGGCATAAAGGAATTATGTGCCTTTCATGAGGAAAAAATAATTTTCTTAATTCTTTTATAAGGATTAAGTTGACTCAAGTCAGAATTTCCCAGTCAGAAAACTCTGTATGACTGTTACCATACTTGTGATTCAGAGACATTTATGACCAATTTTGATTCTAAGCTATCCCAGTATTTGTTAAAAAAAAAAAACTCTTGGTGAATAAATTTTTATAAATCCTGAGCCTCACTCCTTACTTTACTACTGACTGTATAATTTATAATCCTAATAAATATATAAAACAGCTATTTTTTTTTTCATTATCAACAGGAAAAGACTGAAATGTTTGTTGTTCAGGTCTCTGTTTATTGTTAATCCTGAGAAAAGTTCATAGACTATAGGATTTGACTTGTGTCAAATTTAAAATCTTATCAACAACTACTAAAATACATAAATAGAGGATAAATAAGTCATAATATAGCTTAGATAAAAAGCTAAAGTAGCTGGGTATTGGAATCAAGATATGAAATCTCATCAAGTTAAACCTGTAGGTGCTTTCTAACTTGAGAGATTAATTGATACATATTCAATTACATTAAATATTTTCATTCTTAATGTTAAAATATGGGCAAAGTTGCTCCCTAGAAATTTAAATAAGATAACATTGGTTGAAATCAATATATAGTGAATATTACATGGAAAATGCTCATTAGATTATAATTTGAATTAACGCTAATAACCAATAATATTATTAACACAATTTGAAATATGATCAACAAAGGAGAAAAAGTAAACTGGCCTTAATTATAGTTATTTTTTCCCTAACAGAGTGCAATTTTTATTTATAACACAGAAAAAGGTATATTTCAAGTTCAGCAGAAAAACTCATTGCTCCATCTTAAATACCAAGGGTAAAATTTTGGCTTTTGAATCAGCTGCAATTTAAGTAAAGAAATAGAGGAAATTAGAGTGATTTCAACAAATTGGAAAATTTGGAAACTCTACCCAAAATAGCTATTTGGACTATGAGAACTTGAACATAATAAACTCTAGAGCAACTTCTCTGTATCTTAACAGTGCAGTGCAAGGAAACTATGTCGATGGGTCCTCAGAAAGAAGGGACTATACCATCTCGTCATCCAGAGATTGTGAAGCTGGTACGTAACACTACAATATGAACCTATTTGCAGCGATAACCCTTGTCATTATATCCTACTTGGTAACAGCAAACTCGAGGGGAAAAGCTAATTTTTCTATTTCTCAATGAACTATATGTAATTCATTGCACACCATGAAGTTTTTACAAATACCCTTTCAAGGAAATAAGCGATTTTGATGTGTAGATTGTACGCATTTTTATTTGATGTTGGCAATCATGAAAAGTAACCTGAAGACATATTATTACCGACATTTAAAAAATAAGAGTCTAACTTCAGAGAAGTGAGACGATTTACTCAGATCATAAAGTATTCATGCAAATCCAAAATGAGATCTTGTCTTTGGAGATGTTGGTTGATGCCTCTGATGAGGTTTCCTCAGTGATGAAGTAGAAACAAAAATCATTATGGTTAATTCTTTCAGGCAATATTGTTTATTTATTTTGAAATTTTTCATTTGGCTTAGATAAAAATTGAAATGTTGCTAGTCTGTTCCACTCAGTAGTGGGTTTTTCAAAAGAAAGCAAGAGAAATAATAATGCATAGGTAAATGATCTGCAGGTAAGTTGAAACACAGGTTCACATTTCACCTTGCCCACCTGTAGTCTCATGCAAAGTGCTCAACTTCCATCAACATCTATACGTTTTCTTATATCTAGCATGGAGACAACAGTAGTCTATTTTACAGTATTCAATTACAGTGACTAGCAAATAGGAATTTCAGGTCCTCATTTGTTGAACTTCCTGTTTCTGGAACTAGTTTAGAAATGAAGTTCGTAAAGAAATTTTTTCTGATCGGTTCATCAGCATGGGTTTAACATAGTAGCTTTACTTGTGAATAGTTTCGTTATCCCTCTAATTGAATTTAAGTTGCTGTATTTATAATTACAGACCTGCAAAATTTCTCTCTAGTCATATTGTTTTGAACCAATCATTAATTATATTTATCCAATGTCTCAACTACCTTGGATGCATGATGAGTTGAAACCTTTACTTACTATATTTATGATTAGATTAGAAACACAAGCAAAGATACTTGACAAGAGAATGCAAGATGTGAAAACATCAGGATAGGTGGAGACAAATTAATGAGATGACAAAAAGAAAGCAGGAAGAAATAAGAGAACATTATTAGGAAAAAGGAAACAAATGAAGCATATATTTTTTGTCTCAAATGACAGGCTTTTGTAAATTTTCATTTCTGAGGATTGTAAATTTCTTATAGGGTATTTGGGTAATTTATTAGAGAAGAAAAGTCTTTTTTTAAAATTAATTGGCAAAATAAGACATCTGGTTCATTGAATCAATATTCATTAAAGAAACATTTCTTGTGCCAGGCAAAGTGTTCATAGTTGAACATTACTCTGCTAGTAATCAAGACTTGTTTTAAAAAATGACCCATGTCTTATGGTTTATCAGAGCATCATTGTGTAGCCAAACACAACTGACATCAAAAACATACTGAAATGATTTAAGGGTTTTTCTGGGGACATTCGGTTCTTTCATGTACTCTATCTGCTCTACTTAGGGTGCGCTTGGTACAGCGCAGACGCAGGCATAAACAACTTGAGCTTCTGATTGCCCAAACTTTAAAGGGGACACAAAAAGACAAGAAAGAATAACAACTGGATGCCCAGCTAAGTTCAGTGAGTGATGGGGGTCCTGGAAGTAGGAGTCATTCATCCATCTAAGATATGCTTTAGATGAGAGATGTTTGAAATATATCCTGAGAGATAAATAGGAGTTAACCAGATTTGACTTAGGAATAAAAAGATATTATTTTAGCACAAGAAACTTTCAAATATTTCAGTGTCACTATTACTAGTATTTTGGATCACACAAACTGTAAAATAAAACTTCATAAGCCCCTATATCATATATCAGAATCTCAGTTGTGGGATAAATATCTCATATCAGCTTATTTTCTATTTATTTCTTTTTCTTGGAAAGCTTTTATCTATATTTGAAGAAGTAACTTGCATTACCTCTAGTGGGATCCAGTCAGAGGTCCACCGACCAAACTTGAGTAGCTCTTCTCTGAGTGATGATAAGATTGTATGCATACTTCAGTCACATAAGGAAGAGGGAAGAGGGTAAAAGAAAAGGGGGTGCTTTTTTTTTCCTTCTGACTTGTTTCTGCCAGTATGATTTCTTCTAGTTACATCCATGTTATCAAAAATTCATCAAATTTGTCATTTTTTATTGATGCATAATATTCCATTGTGTATATATACCACATCTTTTTTGTCCAGTCATCTGTCTTCCAAATGGTCTCACTAATACAAGGACAACCAAATGAAAGTACACAACTGTGGGAGGGGACCAACTGGAGTGGCCAGGGAAGGGAGGTGGTGGGGGATCCCCAGGGATCACAATGATGTGAAATATATATATATATATATAATTATAAAAATAGAGAAAAGGGGGGTACTGTCGCAGCACTTATTACCTTTAATAGGCAAGCTAGGGATTCCTGGTGGCCAGGTCTTAGCAAAGTGCCTCTCACATGGCAGGTGTTCCATATAAGTTTGAGTGAGTTAAATAATAAATACGAAAAATATGGAGATTTTCAATTGTTTCATTTTGCTGTGACAGTTGAATACATATTCAAGCTAAGGTTCCCTGTTGCCTAGGAAATTGAAGACAAACCGCTTCACCCAGAATTCTATAGTTTCATATTCTCTTTTTAATCCATATTTCCATTGCTATCCCACTGATCTTACACATAGGAACCTCAAACTCCCTTCAAATTAGAATCTTTCCAAACTTGTCTTGTAGTTGTCAAACCTCCCACTATCTTCAGTATCTGTTCCTCCCATCATTATGCTGTGTGTGTCCAGTAAACATGGTTGGGAATACACAGATTCTGATTTTACTGTAGTCAGTAATCCCTCTGAGACCTAGAATGTGTCCATTTTGTTATCATTAAATAGGTATTTGTCACCATGAAATCTATATTCTTCTCCAGCTCTCAAGTCTTTGAACATCTGAACTGAAACTCAGATCTCTGCCTATCTCTTTCATCTGACTGGATTTTCTTAATTGTATACATCACTACTTTTTGGCCTAGAAATTAAAGCAATGTCTGGCATGACATATATGCTCAGGTTATATTTGCTGAATGAGTAAATGAATAATTTAGTGTGTTCATGCTCACTTCGTAACAACTCTTAAGTTCTTAAAGCAATCTTTGTCCACAACACTTTTATGTCTCTGTGTGCAAATTGTGGACCATCTAGGAATCATTATTTTTGGTGTGGGGAGTGCATGTATATGCTGTAATGAGTGATTCCCATGTAAACCCACAGTAACCATAGCATAAAGTCTGTAGCTACTCATTATTTTATTAAAGTCACAAACTAAATATAATTCTAAAAACAGTATTCAGCATGTTCTTGAATAATTTTATATAATGCATACAAAGTCTATAATTAGGTTAAGACACTTCTTATGGTATTGGAAAATAGACACAATATTACATATTACTGGTAGAGAAAATATCATTATTTGGATGAACATTATATATATATATATGTGTGTGTGTGTGTGTGTGTGTTTGTGTGTGTATACATACATCAACAGGCACATTTAATAATAGACTTCATGAAGTTGGCAGAACTAAATTAGACCCTTATTCTAAAGCATAATATTTAACCGTTTCTTCCTTGTGGTAGAAAAACTGGCCGGATTATGTCATTCATTTCTATTCTGTGAGATCACCTGGGTTACTCCCAAGGCTGATGCAGCTACTACACTAAAAACCCCTGGTCCTCACTTCCCTTCGCCCTTAAACACCCCACTCATCCCGCAAACTTCCCACAGGTTGCTTCCTCCTGCTGAGACCCAGCCATGGTGGGGAACGGTGCCTGAGAAAATGGGTGAGGATTGCAATTAAGACGATTTTTTGGGCAGGAGGGCACAGCGGCTTTTTTTTTTTTTTTTTTTGATCCGCTGGCCACGAGTTTATTTTTTATATAGCTTTTATACAATTTATGTAACACAGTTTAGCAATTACAACAGCCTTTTGCTTGACGTCAGTTTTACTGGGGGCTAGTTTTTTTGTAGGCATTTGTTTATCTAGGATAGATGGCGATTACCAGACTTTTTATGGGATGCCTTTGCTATCTAAACTGATTTAATTTACAGGGCTTCCTGATACCTGTGCTTGCTTTGGTGTGCAGGACATGCTGTTAATAATTTTATAGTGTCTCATATTTGTGAGGATTTGTTTAGCAGGTAACCTTCTTTTTCCGTCCCCGACATCCTCCTGTGTGAAACTTGGATCTATTAGCCTTGCTTGCTCCCCCACCCGCCCCCCCACATAGTACTCAGTGCTTCTTCCCAAACCTTATTCTATTTACTGAAGTCATTGTGTTCAGTTCTAGCTCTCACATTAGCTTAAGAAACTTCCAGAGCAGTGATTTCCCTATTCCTCTCTGCTTTCTATCAGGAGTTATGACTACAAACAACACCGTTGTTATAGACAAAATTCCTACTGACTTGAAATGAAATGTAGTTTTCCCTTTGGACTGACCTATTTAAGAGAGGAATAAGGAGGGCTCTGAATTTGCAAGATGTTCACATTTTTTCCAAGTACCCTCTCATCCTCACAGTAGCTTTACATCAGCAGTTGGTGGCCCTGGGGAGGAAGGATGGACAAGAAAGGTCAAGTGAGCTTGATATTGAAATCCAGGCCTCCACTCACCCTTACCTCTTCCATGTTGGAAAATGCATGACTTCCTCATTCAAGGCAGAGTTGAGGCTGGTGGTACTGTCCAGAGCATATTCCAGGTCACACTGTCAGTAACTATGGTGATAGCAGTAGGCTAAATAGATGTTGCAACTGTGTCATATAAATAAGTCAGAGATGGCCTTCATGTATTGAATGCTATGTGTTTATTTCTTCACTGAAGGCTGAAGCTTGTTAACTCTAAAAATTGCTGGTTACAAACTCAAATTTTTTATGCATTCATTTTTTTTTTGAAATAGTTCACTAAGCCTATTTTAGACATACAGAGTTTGTCTCCTCTGCATAACCTAAGAAACCTCACCTCACATCCTGGAGACATTAATGAAAGATCGTTTCTTCTAAGACTCCTGAGTTGCTTAGTTGCACTTTGGACTTCTCGGACCCAGAGATTCCCTGCTTGCTGCTGACAAAATCCCTTAGACATTTGATCCCCTTTTGATTTGATTGTTTACCCTGAAAATTCCCCTGCCATCCCCACCACTGGGTGACAGTCCTCTGGGGACTTACCTTCCCACACAACCCTGTCTAGTGACCTCCCAGTGGGTGGTAACACTTTCTGGGACCATACATTTCCTCTAGATCCAACCCCAAATCCCTAGAACAGACCATCATCATATTTCTTCTCCACAAGGAAAGAAGTCGGCTAAATCTAATTTATTCCTGGGAAGGAAACAGTTATTGAAATTATATTCCTATTTCAACCTTATGAGGAAATGCATTTGTTACTCATGAAAAGAAAAGAAAACTTCTTGTCTTTCTCTCATGCATGTGTATTCTTTTTCATGTAGCTTTGCTGTTTCTCATTTAACCCACACTTTTGATCTCTTACCTTTTTTCCCTTTTAAACAGCCCCGTGGGCTTTCCTTCTACCTCTTCTATGCATTCTCATGAGAGACTGACCGAATTTTAAATAGGCACAAGTTTATATAACACATAATGATTTAAAAATAAGCAGAAAAAATTATGCTGGAGTGCGAGCCTGGTGGGCAATCACACAGGTCCTGGTCTGAAAATCACCAGCAAGAAAATCTGCTGAACAAGTTTTTTGTGACCTGCATTTTAGCTACAAAATCTTTATCTTGTGCTGGGAAAGTATGATTATTATTATTATTATTAGCCTAATTACTAATTTTCTATTTCAACTAGCCTTGATAAGGAAGCACTGACTCACACAGGCACCCTCTGCAGGCTCCAGGTCTAGTTATTTCACATGCCCTTTAGACACCACTGAACCCTTCATGGCTTTCAATCACAATTAGGGTTAATAACGCCGTGACTTCCCCTGTGTTCCTCTTCTCCAGCTGTGACTGACTATGGGCTTCCCCCCAGCTCTGGCCCCGTGGTATCATGGAAGGAAACTCTTGACTTTCATCTAGCCTGATTATGCAGGTATGAGTTTCCCATGGCAGCTGGTTGAGATCTCTGTGGCAGCTTGCCTGCCCCTGGCTCCTAGGCTCCTCACCAAAAGGCACTTTTAAGTCTTGCTTTGCGGCACATCCTTTACAGCTCCTTGCTAGACAAAACAAATCCTTCAGAGAAAAAAAGGACAGTGAAGGGGGACAGTGAAGTGGGGAACCACAAAGGAATCAAAGGGAAGGAGCAGGAAGAGGAGTAAGCAACAACTTCCCTTCTCTTCAAGTGTCCTTATTTACTCTGACTCTATAAGACTATTTAAGGAGACACAGGAGGGTGTGTGAAAGAAGGAAACATATTTTGAAGACTTTATGTAAAGAGCCAATTACACTGAACCTTATTACCCTCACATGGTAGCAAACACTTCAAATGCCTCAACTCATTAAAAGTTGATGACAAATTTGATATTCCCTGCTATTTTTCTGAGTTTGTTCAAAATGATATGGTACAAAGTTTCATCACATACTTAAAAAATACAAGGCTTGGTTTGCACTCCTAGTTGCTCTCTCTAGCTGAGATCTATAATGGTAATCTTCATTCAACTTGATGGCTGATCTGAAATAGGTGTTGTAGCCTAGTTTTTGATAAACACTGAGGTTTGGGAAGTTCGTTGTTTATTTCCAGATAGGTAGATATGAATGTAAGATCCCTTTAAAGGAACAGTCATCTCCTACAGAAAAACTACAAGCTATAAAATTAGATCCTCAAAATTTGAAGAGTTGCTCCAAATTTTGACAGCCAGTAGGATGATGAAAGTTCAAATATAAATGTCTAGTCCCCAAACTCTCTCCCCTGTTAATACATTTGATTGTCTCCCCAAAGTAGCCTAGACAAAACAAGGCAAAACAAAAACAACACAAGACTCTAGTCTGATATTTCCGGATGAAATTTCTGGTGAGTGTTATTGATTTGCTACAATTACTGTTATAGTATTAACCTAAAATGATCATGTGGTTTGGAAGACACAAAGATATTTGAGCTGCTAGCACAGATATAGACATGGCACAACTAAAAAGTAATAGAAAATCTGACAAATAACAACCTATTCCAGAAAAAAAAACAGGAAAAAAAGCATTCTTCATTTTACTAGTCATCAGAATGCCCATGCATTTAAGGAATCAGATGGACAGAAGTATTTAGCAGTGCTGACTCTTTTAAATTTTCACTCTGTGTAATTGGTTTCTCCCATCAACAACATAAGAAATTATACAAAATAATGACAGAAAAGAATAATAACTGCTTGCAGCAACACCAGTATGAAAATAAAGGGGGATGAAGGGGAGAAAGAGACTAGTAGGGCACCTACTTGGTAAATAGGAAAATCTGCTAAAAGCCAGGTTCCCAAGTTAACATATGGTTGTGCTCCCCTGGCATTTGATACAAGGTCAGTTAGACCTGGCTTCCTTTATTGCTACCTTTTTAAAATTCCTACTTCCTATTATATGATTTGCTTGATTAGGACTGGAATTTGATACCACTTTCACCATTCTTATTGGGTTATTTCACATTTCTTTGTGTTTTTTTTTTTTTTTTTTTTTTTTTTTTTTTTTTTTTTTTTTTTTTTTTTTTTTTTTAGTTGGCTCATAGTATTTAAGGGGGTTTCCTCTAGAAATGTCCATGCACCTGTCCTCTTTTAACCTATATTCTTAGCGATAGCGTAGGGATCACTATTATGTATCATCATTGCTTTTTAACATGTTTGTCCCCTTCCAATGATAGAATGTTCAAAGGAAGCAACTTTGACATATAATCGCTTTAGCATTTTTGAAAATCTTGTTCAGATTTAGCTGTCAATATAAAATGTGTGACTCATTAATTAGGTAATCCACATTTTATTCTGGAAAAGCATAGAGTGTTGGCTGTTGCATAAAGTACTACAGTTAACAGAAAAGTAGGCGGTGTTTGTTGTATTATGCTTGCTTGAGGCTTCCACTTTATATGCTCCCAGGAAAGGAGTCACATATGCATTGTAAACACAGTGTCACTTGCTTCGTGATCTGGCTTCCCTTTGGGAATGGTCAATGTGAAGCAGGGGAGACAAGCAAAGAAGTCAGTGGGAAGTGGGGTCAGGGACTCTATGACTCTGACTTTCTCCCTGTTGGGCTACAATAGGGGAATGTGTGCCTGTATCACAGGCTGTAATCCCTGTCAGTCCCCTGATCCTTTCTTTCTCTTGCTAGTTCTACGACTACCCTTTTCCCTCCACTTTATTTTTCAGAGTCACAGGGAGGAAGATCCTCTGGGTTATCAGTTCCAGGCCTAGTGGATCAATCATGTTCATTTCAAACACATTCACTCTCCCTAATCATCTAGTTAATGATTGCTGCTTTGTGACAACATCCTATGTAACACTTGGTGGTAATTTACATAATCTCCTTTCAGTCTTGTATTAAGTTGTAAATATACAAAGCAAAGGCTGCATCCCTATCATTTAAAAATGACATTTGAAAGATTCAGGTCCTAAGCCATGCTGTCTTCTACATGACCTCCATTAATAACTTCCATTTTTGGTCTGTGAATTGCACCAAAATGATTTGACTTTTTACTGCATGGGGTAAATGTGGAAGTAAATGTGGTAATGTGAACACAGTCATAGTTCTTGATAAAAAGAAATGGAAAAACTAAAAGATGGAAGAAATTAACTAGACTGTTATCACCACCACGCTTATAAAATCAGCTTCACATTTTTAAAGGATCTTGTCTTTCCAATATCCAAGTTCACAATGACCTTAGGAAAGCTAGACTGAAGTATGGGTGAATGTAATCTAAAATTTCACTTCTCTTTTATGAAACTGCCATCCATTTCCAGTTATGTTTTCTCAGACATCCTTCTTGGTACTTCCCAGTGTGTTCTGAGTACAAATTGAAGAAATAATTGAGAAGCACCTCATGAAATTGTAAAATTTCTCATTAGGAAAGCAAGTATAGGTGTTTTATTTAGAATGGATAAAAAAAAAAACAACTCTGAAAACATGTGAGAGTAAATATTAATAGAATAGGAAGCTATTTCTGTAACTAGCAATCCCCATAATCAATGTGACTTAAGATGTCAGCATTTTATTCTCCCTCATCCTGTAAAATGCAGATAGGCACACAACATAGTTTTTATAGACCTCTAGAAATTGAGCTAACAAAGGCTCCATCTTGACACACACTTGAATAATCCCCATGACAGAAAATGCATGATGATTCGTACACTGAACCTTAAACTTCTACCAGGAAATGGCACTTCACTTCCCCTGACCTTCATTGGTTCAGGCAAGTCACATGGCCATATGATCTTCAGGGAAAGGAGAGAAGCAAGGCATGTCTTGATTAGAAGAACTGAAATAACTTTTTACAACCTAAATGATTAACATTGTGTGAAATCTGAATGTGTAACTCAGAAAACATTCCTCAGAGAAAGTAATACTTGAAATAAATCCCTTAGAAAAATAAAGCATATTTCCAGGAAAATTCATTATTTCAAATAACATTGTATCCTGATCTGATGTATGTGTTCTTTCACTTATGTTTTTGATTTGTAATAATAAAAAGGATGTCTCTTTATAATGATCATTCAATACATTTATATGCATAAATTCTTTCTACATACACATAAGCTACTATGATATAATGATTTGATATTAAAAAAAAAAACATAATATTTCACCAGTATTTGAAAAAGATATCTCATCTCCTTTGTCTCATATATATAGGAATATCAATATTTTCCATAATTTCATTAAGCTTACATGTGTGGTTTAAATTATTTTGGGGTAGTCTTGGATTTTCTCTCATGTTAAATATTACTTTGTGTCATTTAAAAAGCCAAACTAGATATTAAAATTTGCATTTATGCTTTAAATGTACTTTATATATTTTATGTCCTGACACACTACAAGTCTTCTTTTACAAAATAAAGAATACAAGGACAAATGTAGACATCAGGCATTTTTCTTAGCTAACAGAAAATTTTGTTTTGTTATTGTTAAATAGAACTTGAACTTGGAAAGGTTGGTGCTTTTTCAAAATTCAAAAGTGATAGTCTGAAATCAAACCCTGAACCCTGGAAATTCAATTTACTGGTCAATTTTAGAACAGTCATTACAAGGTAAATATTCTATTTGAGAGAGTTCATCTGTGGAAGAAACTATAGCAGATTTGATATATTTTTAAAATAGGTCCAAAATAAGTTTCAAATATAACATCAAGAAGGTCTTCAAAGACTGTAGATTCATGACAAAGGAGTTGTAGCCTTATTTCTATTTTCCTTTGGAAGATAAAATTGAACAGTGAGATTTTTGGTAATATATTCATAGTTTTCTTTGAAAGATATACTTTTATATTTTTTTACAACGATTCTGAAAAAAAATGCTGCCAAAATCCTACTAGTCTTTCGAAAGAAATCATGTTGATTTCCATCTTCAACTGCATATACAGCTTCCTTTTCTTTATGAAACTCCATTTTCTCATTTTATTGCCTATTCTAATACTTGCTCTCATTTCCTCCAACGACCTGCTTCTCTTTTCTCTAGTCAGACTACAATTTCCTGCCTGAATGTCCTGAGTTTTATTTTCTATTTTCAATTCTGTCTTCTGTGTTAACAGAAGTTTCTTCTCTATGTTTCAATGAAATGTTACTGCTTTTTATTTCAAAATCCTTGAATTAAAAAAATTCAAGGTCCTAGCCAGTAACTAGGAATGCTCAGAAATAAGTTATTACTGTATTTATTGCACAGGTGAGGAAATTGAGGTTTATAGAAAAAATAATTATTGCAGTAAAAATAAGTGTAATAGTTGCAGTATTTTTATCTTTCAGATGCCAATGAAGATACATGCTTTGTTTGTTTTTTTTAAACAAATTTTTTATCTAATCTACACAGATTACAGAGTATGGATTTATTCCAATCCTTGGATGGTGGTACAAACTTCTAATCAGGAAAGTTGCTGTATTTTCTATAGTTCTTATGAATACTTATTTATGAATTGACTCCAGAACTCATATCAGGTTCATACTTCAGAAACTAGAACTAGTATGCCACATCCAAGTGATGGTGCTCTACTTAATTTACAGTTGAGATTTTTTTTCTGTTCTCATTTAATCTAAAGACTAAGCATCTCTCTCTAGTCATTCTAACAAGAACACTAATACCTCAGGATCTCATTAATCCAAAACCTCACCAGTTAATGCCATCATCTTTGGAAATTAGGATTTCAACATAAGCATTTGGGGGAAGGGAACCTACTTTTTTGGTCATTGAAAGTGTGACCCCTGGGGAAAACCAAGATGGAGCTCTCACCCGTGATAGGCTAATAGTTGCTATTAGAACATTGTTTTCAGCATATTGAGTGGAATCATAGTTAAATTGCCAGTAAATAAATTTGCAGAATATCTATTAAAATAATCAACTATGCAAAGACATGGCAAATAACTATCCATAAGCTTTATAATGAAAATAACTTTTCTGTTCATCTCATCATGAGGAACCAAAAAGAATCATCAACCTTCAAGATAAATTATGCAGCTTTTTTTTTTCACTTAGAACAAATGTTGCAATTTGCTGAACTGTTTACAACATGAACTATTTACATGCATTTTCCATGTAGCACTGCATGACTTTCACTGCAGAACAGTCTGTTCCAGTGCCCTGAAGTTGCCCTTTTCTTAGTGAGATGTTAGAAACATGATATGGTCTCAAACATGTAGGGAAGGTTTGTTCATACGATGTGTTATGAGAGACATCAGTGGCTACTGACTTACCAAAATAATAATAATAATAATAATAATAATAATAAATAACAATAACAATAATAATAATAATAATAATAATGACCATTCAAAAAATAAAGTATATCATTCAGAAACTAGAATAGTGGGTCTGAAGTCACAGTCAAGCTGACTTGAGAAATATTTGAAACCATTAGTTCACAAAATGAGTGTGGGTGTAGAGTGGTTATCAGTAGTAGGTGGATAACAGGTATTTTCAAATATCAACATAAAAAAAGTCCCTTCAAAAAAGCATATAATGAGCATGTTATACTTTATGTACTTGGGGAGGAGCTGTGGCACCCACCATGTTAGAACAGGATTTCAGTACATATTGCTGTAGTCACTCTTATTGACACAGATTCAGAGCTTGACAGTGTCTGTGTAATTAATTTAGCCACTTAGTTACCCATTCAATTCTTCTCTTTATGCCTGTGCTTTTGCCAACCACTATATGGTGGACATAAAATTCTTCACTTTTTAATCTATAATGTCTCTAAAATTCAGTTATTTATTATTTTCTGTTCTTCATACTTTATTTTCAGACATTCCAAGTATCCATAATTTGTCAATTCTTGATACCATTTTTTCCCTCCCAAATTATATTTATTGTGGTAATGTATATTACACCTTTGTGTCTGCTTTGGGGTTCAAATCTCCACAAATGTATACTCTTACACCCCTACCACCAGTGCCCCAACAATCTTCTATCATTTCTATTGGGTCCTTTCCTATTCCACTCCCACTTCATGGCCCTCCCCATCTGGTTGCCTCAATTTTTCAGTCAGATGTTAAAAAGTTATTATTGCTTTGGTTTTGACTGACAATTTGTTATGTTTCTCTATATTCCATATAAAAAGAGACACCATCTGGCGTTTGTCTTTTCCTTCTGACTTATTTTGTTTATCTTTATCCACTGCAGTCCCATCCTCATGGTCACAATTCACCTCTCCAATCATTTTCAAATATCCAATCAGGTAAAATTTCATTGACGGCATTAATTTTGTATTTTCTTCTGTTTATATTTATTGATTTCCTTTTACGCATCAATCATATTGAAAGTCTATATAACTTGTATATTATAAATGTGGGCTCTGTGACTGGACCTTTTGAATCCAACCACAATTATTTAGTGTTTGTAGTCTTGTTGATCTTCAGTTCTCTGTTCTTATATGGGTTCATGATATGGCTGACTTTCACAACTTTGACCAATATTACACCAGACTTCTTAGCACGTAGCACTTTTTAGCAGGGTGATTAGCACATAGTAAATCCTTGGGGGCACAGTGTGGGAGAAAATGAAGAAGCGAGGCAATATGGCAAGAGATTACCTCTTTCAATTTTCATGCAAGGACCATCGCAGTATCCAAACCTGTCTTGTAAAATCTATAGCACCAGATGTTCCACTCCATCTTTACACATCATTTATATCACCCTCCTTACTTCAGGATATGCTTTCCCATTCTTTTTCTATCTTGTTCCTCCCTTCTTTAACAGTCAAACTTCTCTACTTTAGATTCAATTCACACATTATCTCTTCTGAGATGCCCTCTGTGATTCATCTATGATGCATTAGTCACTTTATCTTCATTACTCATGTAAGAATTTGTGTGTGTGTTTCTTTTCTTTAGTTATGAATTTCTCAGTGAAGAATTTCTTGGCAAGAATTTTTGGAATTACTTTTATTAATTTCCATGCACTATTATTTCTGACCATGCCCAGTATTTCTTAAGTGGGTAGATGAATGAATACTTGCTTGCAAAAATGAATGAGAATAGTAGTTTGCATTTCATGAAAAAATTAAAATAGACATGAAAAAATCATGTGCAAACATCTGTGACTATCATAGACGCTCCCCAAAATGTTCCCTTATGTAGGTTTGAATGAGTTACCCATACTCAGATAATTCCATTATGTTGGAATTTGTCATTTTATTAAAAATGATCCTATCAAGCCATCACATTTGACATCTCAGGTAGATGTTAAGCATTTTAAGGGTTTTTGTGGATTTTACTTTTCTTCGTTCTACTCTTAAATTGGATATTCTCTGCTCACATTTGGAGAGCACAGCTGGAAGTCTCTACAAGTTCTTGAACAATTTGGGATACTGAGTTAACTGTGATAGACTAGCTTCAGTGATTTGATTAAATTCAATGTTTTAGTGCTCAATGAAACATCATTGCTAGTGGTTCAAAGCTTACAAATTCAGAGACGAGGAGGATCTGTTGTCCTCATCTTCACTATTGGAAACAGAATTCAGAAGAAATTCTGAAAACACTCCATTACTAGGTACTTCTCTTCATTTATTTATTTACTTCACTGATTTCTGAAATTTATGTAAAGTTTAGTAATAAAAATCGTGACAGATGGGCTGTTCACTCACTCATGGCAGCCAGTGTATAGACTTAGAGATTATCCATAGAATTCTAAGTTAGCACTAAGGAACAGATACTATTACCTTCACCTTAGAGCAATAGATGGTTGAATAGGTTGATCATTATTTGAGTAAATATGGAGCACCAGGTAGATTAGTTTGCATATGGCCTCATATTTAATAAGTATGAAATCCTGACTTTGACTTCCATTCTGAAATATCTCAAATCCATTAATCTTTTCACTGTACCACATGGTACTCTGCTATTTCTTACTTAAATAGGGGAACTTAGTTATTCATCTAAGTATGTAATAAAGTATTTCATGATTGAGACAATTTTAAACACACACACACATACACACATGGACTGATTTGGGTCCCCTTTTCCCAAACTTGGAGAAGTTTTGATACATAGTTACAATACACCAGGCATAGCCCAGAAGAACAGTAGGTAATTTCCTCCTGATGTTCTTTTGATATAAATGAGCAGGGAAAGGAAAAAAAATATTCCATTAACCAAATGAACATCTAAGCAACCTGCTTGAAATAGTCTTTGATGTAAGTTATGGCTCTTAGCAAAGTTTAATGCAAAGAACTGTAATAAAGATAATAGGGGCATGATTATTACCAAGTTAACAAAAGTAGAGTACCTTTAAACAATAATTTAAACAGAATTCATGATCAAACTTTAGTACTTGGTGAGTATAAAATGGGAGCAAAAGTGATGAGTTGCACATATATTGGACAAATATTATTTTTATCAGAATAAGTATATTAACTAGGAAGGAAAATTGTATCATTAAAATAAATTTTTAGTGCCTTTGTTATTTTATAGTATCCCATATATTGCCAATATAACTGCTTATTTTTTATAAATTAAATAAGCATGCATGTATTTGCTTAATGCTTGTCTTTCATTAAAATTTTATCCACCCCCAGAGTCAAAGCCTATGTTGATAATGTAGTGCCACTCAGAAGATGCTCAGCATGTTTTTACACAAATTAGTGATATATTTAAATAATATTTCACACAACTGGTCTAACAGAGAACAACCAATGTAAAACATCATACTAGTTAAAAATGATTTAATTCTTTAAAAAGTACTATATAAAACTGAGTTCCTAGCCCAGCTCTGTTATGTAATAATTATATGATCTCAGGAAAGTTATTTAGTTTCTCAGTGTCCAGTTTCCTCAGCTTATATCAAGTTCTACCTCACATCATTTTTTTAGGATTTACTGAATTGCCAACATTGTCTAGTATAGTATCTAGTAAGGTCTCTGTGAATATTAGAAAGTATTTTTATTCTTTTTTGAAGATTGGGCTTTGATTCTACACCACAATCGCCAGCCCCTTGAGTAGGTGGTATTAATTACATAGAACCTTTGTCAGACACCAGGAGTTTTCCAAGAGGGAAATCATTGCCCTTGGAAAAAGTTGCATTCCATTAAATTGGTTATAGTAACAATTTTAGAAACAAATGATTGGGATAAATCATCATGGAAAGAGGAGAATATAGATAGGGGGGTCTATCAAATACTGGTAAAGGCAGTGGCAGTGATAGTAGAAGAATAACTTTAAATTTTTTTCATTCATTAATTTTTTTCTTACATTATTGTAGTCCCCAAAATTCTTCCACTACCATATCACTGTGAACCATCATCATATTCCCTTGTGTTTATCCCTTCCCTGTTTTGCCTTTCTTTTCCTCTCCCTTCTTTGCTGTGTGTTTCAGTTCTGTGTTCAGTTTGCTAGCTTTGACGTTTCATTGGCTTTTTGTTTGGTGTCCCTATATTCTACATATACCTGAGACCATTCAGTATTTATTTTATTTACTTTTTACCAATTTCAGCAAGCACAATCCCTCCCAACTCCATCCATTTTGTCGCAAATGACATATTTGTCTTTTTTGATCACCAGGTAATATTCCATTGCATACATATACCACAACTTTTCAATTCATTCATCTATTTTGGAACATTTGATTTTTTACCATAACTTGGCTATTGTAAATAGTGCTGCAATAAGCATATGTGTACAGGTTTCCTTTCAAATTAATATTTTTGTGTTCGTTGGGTAGATTCCAAGGTATCATATGTTAGATGCAGTTTTAGTGTTCTGATGATCCTCTGCACAGCTTTCCACAGCAGCTGGACCAGTTTACATTCCCACCAGCAATGTAAAAGTGTTACTGTGCTCTATATTCTCTCCAGCACTTGTTTCTGTTTTGTTGTTGTTGTTCTTGTTGTTATTTTTTAATATAGGCCTTTCTCACTGGAGTCAAGTAGTATCTCATTGTATTTTGAGTTTCATTTTCTGATGCGCAGTGATAGTGAACATTTCTTTCAAATGTCTGTTGGTCATTTGCATTTCCTTAGAGAAGGTATCTTTTTAGTTCTGTCATTTTTTTACTCGGTAGTTTTGTTTTAACTTTCTAAATCCATGAACTAAGATTTTCTTAAGCTATTTTTCAAGATGGGAACATTCAAAATATTAAAAAAACTTCTTTTCCTATTACATGATTTTATAGTTCTTTCTTAATTGTGTTGCCCTGACTCATCAATTGCTACCTGAAATTGCAGAACCTGATGGTTGGAGATTTGCTCTCTCTGGTTCCATAGGAATAGGTGGTGGGCACTAAACAGTGGCAACAGTAATGTGGTCTGGCAGCCCCACCACCGAAAGAAACATCTACATCTTAAATTGAAATTCTTGCGCTGCACATTCTTGTGCATTGAGACTGGGGGAAAGTACTGTATTTCTCAGCCTTTGTGTCGCCATGCTGAGATTATAATAATCATCATGCTTAATCAAAATAAAAACAAATGAGAAAATGTAAGAGAAAATACATCCAAATCTGTAATATTCTATTCAAATGTAATAGATTGGGTTATATTAGCTGGGGGAAGCTCGAGGCATGTTCTACTCATTTGGAATCCAGCAGTCCCTGCTTGGGAATACGTCTTGGCATTTGGCACCTTCAAATTAAAACAGAAACTATTAATCTGTCTCCAAGTATGGTGAGGTTCATTCATGATTCACTATGCTCAAGCTTTATGCAAACAAACCCAATGAAACACATCCCAACCCACTCAATACAGCTATTTACCAACCTCATTGCACATCTTCTTCATGACACAGTCAGTCATTAGGGACACACACTGTGTTTCAGGCTCTGCCTTTGTATCTATTTTTTAGCCAAACAAAACAAAAGAGTTGCTATCCTGTTTCCAAGTATAAACTAATTTTGTAATACTATCATATGTTTATAACCAAATAAATGAATACAGACACCATAGCACAAACCAATTAGTTTTATTTCAAGGGTACCAGTTATAATGCTAAAGTTATAAGATGGTATATTAGTTACTAGGGCTTCCAGAACAAAGTTCCACAGATGGGGTGATTCAAAAACAGACTGCATTGCCTCACAGTCCTGGAGGCTAGTAGTCTGAGGCCAAGGAGTCAGAAAGTTTTTGTCTTTCCAGGTGTCTCTCCTTGGCATTAAGATGAAGTCTCTTCCTGTGTCTGCATGTGGTCTTCTGTGAAGGTACCTGTTTCCTGTTCTATTTTTTTAAGGGTAGCTGTCACATTACATCAAGGTCTAACTCATGATGTGATTTTAGCCTCATTACCTCTTTAAAGACCCAATGTCCCCAACAAAGTAACACTCTGATGTATTGGAATTAAAATTTCAACATTTGAATTTTTGAAAGATGCCATCAATCTAAAACAGATCGTATTAATACAGCTACAATGCAAACCCTGCTAAGGGAATTTAACATATTTTAAAAACATCATGTCCACTGATTTATTTAATGAAAATTTCCAAACATTTACTGGATATCAACATGGAACAGAAAACTTCCTTATTCAATGAACAATTATAACTTGGAGACACATTTAAAGTAACAGTCAGAATTTTGTAATTTTTAATTAAACTTCATAGGTACTCTCAGACAGTATAACACTTTTAGTAAAAACAAAAATAAATTAAGGTAAAAAATGGTACCTGTTTAAACCATATAGGTGTCAGCCAGAAGTCCTGCTAATCAACACAGCACTATTGAACTCCGAAACCCACAAGCTATTATTTTAATTTTTTCTTTTTGCTCTACAATTCTAATTCTATAAGAAAACCCAAGGAAAATGATATAATCATCTATGGTTGGGAACTTCAAACAATGTAATATTTACAAAGGAATTGGTATCAGGTCTAAGGCTCAGAGTGTGGCTGCACTACTCATACTTGGGAAACACTCATAGCAGTCTGAAATTGTGTAGCCCAGTGGTTCAAAATATTTTATTTCTGATCCAAGGGGATGGAAGGTGGACAATGGGAAACTAGGGTAGTTTGTCAGCCAGCTCACTAGAAGATAAATCTGAACATTTCAGAGGGTGACAAAAAATTCAATATAAAAGTTGAAAGAAGCAGGAAAAAAATAAAATAATAGGACAGGGAGCAGGGAGGAAGGAGGTCCTAACTCCTTAATACATAAGGGAAGAAATAGGGTTACATGACCTCAGACTCCAACCTAGGAACATATATCAGCAGACTTGGAATGCCATATGAAGGATCTAAATAGTAGATCCTATGCCAGGAGGTTCAAACATTTCTTACACAAAGAAATCACCTAAAAGGATTGGGGCCTATTATCCTTGTCATTCATCTTGCATCCCAAGAAAGTATGAAGTTAGGCTTCTTTGTGTCACATGTTGAGACTCATGACTACTGGCAGTTTGTGGGGTTGGTGAGTGGAGAGTGTAGATACAGGCAAATGAGAACTGGCGATCAATTAGAAGATAATTTCAGTAGATGTGAAAGTATTTACAGGCTCCAAATATTTCACATTTTAATGCATGTACAGTGTTCTTGTATTCAAGTAATGAGAGAAGTTTGTTATTTTAAAGATCGAAATTGTGTTTGGTTCAAATAATCTCAGAAAGCATGTTAATTCTTAGTAAACATCATGCCTGCTTATTGGATTGCTTTTTCCTTTGCTTAAATCTAATAATATAATAAAGTCACAGTGAAAGGATCAGTGATCCTTGACCTGTTCCTCTGAGAAGCTTTTACCACTAGTA
Source organism: Uropsilus gracilis (assembly GCA_004024945.1). Taxonomy (NCBI): domain Eukaryota; kingdom Metazoa; phylum Chordata; class Mammalia; order Eulipotyphla; family Talpidae; genus Uropsilus; species Uropsilus gracilis. The sequence goes on along the minus strand of PVHY01002090.1, from coordinate 72,321 downwards.
TTATGAATCAACTGAGCTGACTTAAGTAAAATAAACGACATCTTTTACTTTGTTTATGCTAGCAGTCAGAGAGACCAAGGTCTTTCTTAATATTCCTGCCAAAGATTCCATCGAGTTCATCACAAATCCTTCTCCTCCTAAGACACAACCTTTTTCATTGTCTGCCTTGTTTCCAACAGCAACTCTGGGAGAAAGGAAGGTGGTCAAACCCTTCTCTCTACAATCCTGTGACTATCTTCTGTTAATAAAATATATTTCTGATTATAAAAATAATATATCTTTTTAGAATATTTAAAAGTATAGATGATTAAGAAATTAACAACATCCATAACTCAGTAGAAATAAACTAAATTTATTAAAGAAATTATCCTTAAAGTATTTTGTTGTTTAAAGCTATATATCGTTTGCATGTCTCTAGATCCACAGAGTCAAGCTGATATATGCACAAACATACACAATTATACACAAATCTACATAAGTGAAGATACCAGGATGGTATCTAGATACAGTTTTTACTTAAGTTTTTAGCCACAGGTTTTGACATATATTATCAATTAGAAGGAACTCACTTCAAGCCTTATATCCAATTGTGTGTCACTAAAGATAAGGCATCCATTAGTTTATCTACTTAGTCATTCAACATTTAATGATTAATTTCTCTATTTGAAGCCCTCTGGTCAACATCCTTGGAAATATATATATGCAAAGTGCATACTCCAGCCTCCAAGTAGCTTATGAAGCAATTGCTAGACTCGTGAAAACACTGGTTTTCTCTTTTACCCAGATCTCTCAGCAGTAGCTGTGCAGCCTTCAACTTCTGCATTATTGTCCATATGTTTCTTGTGTTCTTTCAAGAATATTTAGTAGTCATACAAAAAAGAAATGTCTTACTGCCAGTTCTTTCTTTAACATGCCTTTCTTTTCAGGAGCTGGACTGAAATGTAGCTGTGGGCTTCAGAGAGAAACCCAGGGCCAAGAAGTTCTTAGATCACTCAACAGAAAATAACCTTAGGGAGAAGAGATGTAGTCTCATTTTGATTGTTATTTATTGAAATCTGGGACCCAATAGAATAGTCATTCTCTTTTTATTTTTAAGACCATTTTATTTTTATTTTTAAGTCATTCTATTTTTATTTTTAGTATCAAACAGTATAAATGATATTGTACTTACCAAATATTATCATGATTTATGTACTAGAGCACTGATTGAACTAATTTTAATGTTTAAACTATTAAGTTATTTAAATATTTTCATTAAAATCAGTTTTGAAGTAAATTTACCTGATTTCAGTTAATTTTTTGTAATTTAGATTATTTGGGGAATTAACAAAATAGTTTGTTTCAATCTGTTTCCAGTGCTTGTTTTCTTAGAAAGATACAATCTGACATATACTTGGTACTGTTTAATCTTCAGAGATGATGGAATACTAAAGACAGAGAAACTTTCTATTGAATTGTATAATAAGTACCTTGGTTAGAATTCCCCATCCATCCATCCATCCATCCATCCATCCATCCATCCATCCATCCATCCATCCATCCATCCATCCATCCATCCATCCATCCATCCATCCATCCATCCATCCATCCATCCATCCATCCATCCATCCATGCATCCATCCATGCATCCATCCATGCATCCATCCATGCATCCATCCATGCATCCATCCATGCATTCATCCATGCATCCATCCATCTATCCATCCATGCATCCATACATTCATCTATCCATCCATCTAGCAGCTCATTCACTTTTCATTTAATAAGCACTTAGCCATATGCTACCATTTATCAGTTTCTATGTTATATGATGGGAGCCCAAACAGTTGAATATGGCATAATCACTCAAGATGATGAAATAAATTTGATGAATATGTACATAATCCAGGAATTATCAAGCACAAGTATTTTATAAAAATTATGGTGCTCTAGAACTGTTTTTTGAAGATAATAAAATATAAGGGGTATTGGGTCACCATGATGCATTTAGAAGATGATGATGATATTAGATGATATTGGTAGATATCAAGCTGAAGATGTTGAAGTTATGAAAAAGCTCAATGTTAGCAAGGCACCAAGTCAGAGAAGGCCTTATTTGCAATAAAGATGTTATAACAATGATAAAGGCACTAGTTCAATGAGTTTTGTATTCCGGATTTTGGTGGTTAACAAATATATTAAAGTGATGATAGTGAACAATGATAGATTTGAAATTGTGCTTCTCCACATTTTTCGTATTTAATGCCTGATATTGGTATGTGAAAATTCCCTGTTAATATTTTTATATTTTTCAAGAGCACTGTTTTAGGAAGCTTGTCCTTACCTCCTTTCCTTCCAGACAGGTCTTCCCTTCTTTGTGCCCTGCAGTGCCACATTAATACCCATTCTATTAGAATTGAACTAAGACTATATCTAGTAGGTCCCTTTCCTAACCTCAGATTTATGAGACAATGATTATGTCTAACTCATCTTTGAAAATTTTATATCTATTTTATGGAAGAAAATGGATAGAGATTATCAATGATTTTTGAAAGAATGAATGAACCATGTATTGCACCTTTCTCAACAATGCTTCTCACTTCTTTTTTTAAAGCTATTTATTTATTTATGTATTTATTTATTTATTTATTTATATATAAATTTCACAACATTGTAATCCCAGGGGTTTACCCCCCTCCCCCGCCTTCCCTTCTGTTCCCCCCACCCTTTCCCCCTTCTGCTCAGAGTTGTGCACTTCAGTTTGGTGCTTAGCACACATATACTTCTCTTTTGACATCAATAAGTCTTCAATGGTTTATTTTTAAATAAACTGAATGCTATATGCATTGTGATTATTAAAAATGCAAGTATATTGTCAATGTGTAAGAAATTCTAAAGAGCAAAGGGCAGGAAAAATACATCAGAATCATACCACCTAGAAATAATCAATAGTAACATAATAGATTATATACATATAATTTTGCAAACTATTATTGTAGAAATGTAGGTTTTGCTTTCTTTTGTACTGTACACTGTACTTGGTAATCAGTTTAATTAACCTTCGTATAGTATGAAAATATGCAGTTTATGAAAACATTTCACTCATTTTTTCAAGGACTATATGATTCCATCATATGAGTCTATTGTAATTTTATTTTGCTATTTAGTCATTTTGGCGTTTAGGACATCAATGTTTTGCTTTTTTTCCTTAGAGAACATCATATTGCAATCACCAATGATATAAAGAAGATTCTTTTTCCTACGTTGCCTACCTCTATGACTGATCTCCTAACCATGTTTATGCAGAAATGAAATGGGTGTAAAAAGAGGCCAGAACTGACATATACATTTCTAAATTGCCAGCTGTAAATTTTAAATAATTTATCTCACTAGTCACCGATGACGGAAGAATACGAATCTACTTAAATAGAGCTTAGTTATATAATTTTCATGATATTGCCTATTGAATTATTATAGATTATCTACTGTGATTTTCATTTATTAAGAATAACTGTAATACATTGCATGGATATTTCCTATTTGTATTCTTAGGTTTGGGGTTGATCCCAAATTACATTAAACAGCTAAATACAACTAAATACAAGATGAACACTGGGTATCCTGAAATCATTTTTTCTTTGTGTTTCACTCTGATATGAATGTCTTTGCAACATTATTAGTCACTTAGCTTTTAGTATCTGTGAGAGATTATCTTTTATTCTTACAAGGAGACATGTTAATTTTTCAGTAAAATTAATTTCATTTAGGCATGGATGATATATTTCATCAAATAATTTAGAAATTCAACTAACATTAAATTTTAACTAACTGATGAAATTGAAGACAATTTATTTCCTAATATTGAAAAATGCATATTGAATGATGCATGTCTAATTTTTTAGGAGTCTTGAATTCTTTCAAGGAAATGAAGGACAAATATGTACATGTGTAGTCATACATGAGTTTGTTCACTCTCTTTTGGCTAGGTTTCTTTGTCAGGTTTTGATTTCCGAGTTGATTGGACAAATCTGTCTTATAATTTGTTAATTTGAAGGTCTCCTCTTTCAAATAAATTAGTCATCTGAAGATAAATAAAATTATTCTTTTAGAAATAGAACAGTTAGAGAGGCTATTGCCATGTATTACAAGTCACTATTCCATTTTGCTAGTATTATTTCCATAGCTTTTTAGCCAGTGTCCTTGTATCCTCCCCTGTAAGTACAGAGTCTATTCTCCACACAGCAACCAGTGACCCTTTCAAAATACAAATCGAATCATGTTAATCTTTTGTTTAAAATATTCCAAAGACATTGCATATCAGAGTAAAAGCCCAAACATTTGTACCATGAATTCGCAATCTACAATTTATACTTAGAAAACACAAAGTATTGATCACAAATCATTTTACTAAATGTATAAGTGGATGTAGTATGATTAGTAGGGGGGTATATCCCACCCCTGAAGCATTACCTTTTATTACTCAGTCCCAAACAGAATTGTGTGAAATTGAATCCCTCTAGAATCTCAATAAATCTGTTCAATATTGTCTAAATGTTACAGGGGTATTGATGGGATGTTATTGTACGGAATGTAATGGGTATGGTCCACAATAAAATGGAATTGTAAATAACTCTGTTTATATGTACATATATGCATGTACTTATCTCCATATTAAATGTATGCATGTATACAATTTTATAAAAGCAACACATGCAAATAATGTATGCATTTGAAAAAACCCACATCAGTTGGCCAAAATAGTTCCATTGGGAGAGAGTTAGACTGAAATAACCCATTTGATTTTGAAATATTATGAATGGATTTTTTTTTTTTTTGTAATAATATAAGCTTCAAATGTTTTGGTTGATAGAAATTGATCCCAAACAACGCCACCTGAAATTCTGTGGAATGTACTACCTCTTTACTCTCCGCAACTGACCACTTTGATTCAGGTAGGTCTCTGCAAGTAATTTAATTGATGTGACCATAATTCTATGCACATTAATTCCAACATGACCACTGAAAATAACTCATTTTTTAATGTATGGAAAGCAGCATATAATATAGAAGCATACTTTCAGGTTCTTCTTCCTCTCTTTACAACTAAAAAAACATTAAAATCTACTCAGTTATTCCTATTAGCATTATTTCCTTCAGATTATAAAATGAAGATAAGCACCCTGGACATTGGAAAAAAGCTGACTTTGATAGTAAATGTTAGTTGGCATATTGCCTGAGAATACTACCGTACATAATCTTTGCTTTGGTCTTGGAGTTTGCCTTTGAGCAATGTTTAATTATGAATTTCCATTTATATTTTTAATATTTGATTAGTAGTGTGCCAAAATATTTTTCTCCACTAAAAATTATACAAAGTCCAATAGAATGAAAAGCTCCGACCTTAATGTTTTAGACATGGTCAACAAAAATGAAAAATGTCCACTATATTGACAATTCAGGAGATTTAGAGGATGAACTTATTCTTATAGTTTCAGTTCTGTTTCATAACAACACATGTTAAATTCTTTAGAAATAGTGATATTTTCCAAGAATGACTAATCATTTTAAACATTTTTGCCCCACAATTTTTATTTGCCATCAGCACATGCCCAGTCCTATAATTCTGTTGCAAATATGAGAGTTGACTGGCCATTACTGGTTGAAAATAAGAACTCTCAGTCCAGCTACTGACTTGAAATACTGACTGTGCATGCAGCAAGTACACATTCATGGAAATTTTACTGAACTGTCCAAGGCTTCAGTTTTTGCAAAGCCTTCCACCAGAGGTCACGACTAAATAAGATAATATAAGAACCACTCACAACAATTCCTGACATATAAACATTAGATATTTTATTGTATGTATCACAAGTTTCACTGAGCACCAACTATGTACCAGCGAAACTCTTTGCAAAGTGTTCCATACAATGGAGAACAAAGGTGGGATGGGAGTAGAAGGTGAGGAAGTAATGAGATGGGGGTCAGTGGGGTGCGGAGGGGAAGTAAGGGGAAGAAGAGGAAGGGGGGAATGAAGAGAGAGGGAGAAAGGGAGAAAAAGAGGGAGACTCCTCTATGACACTGGGCACTTTCCTTGACTTTGACAATGCATTTTTAAGGCCAGCAACTTGGTGAGATCAGTGACCGCTAGATGGCAGCATTTATGAAAATTTAAATTGAAATAAACTCAAGTGCCTATTTAAACATCATCCACCTTTTCCACAACAAGGATGTGCTTATTCCATTTACTTGCTTGTTCCTTTGCACTCTCTCATGCATAGAGTTTAAAAAGTCATTAGGAAAAGCAAGGTGAGAAGATACTTCAAGGTGTTTCTCTTGTAATTCAGATGTGAGTCATTGTCTACTTGGCCCTGAGTTCTCAGATATGAGTTCCAGATTGTGATCTGCTACCAGGAGAGTGACCCAAGACTGATATGCGCTGGGAAAGGGGCAGAGTAAAGGTAGGTGTTGAAAGGAAATCTTTTTGTGAGGAATTTATTATAAAAGTAAGGTTGAACATTTAAGTGCTAATGGTCTCAGAAACACCTGTGCTATTTGGAGGGTGGGGAGGACAAAGGAATACAATAATTGAGTGCTTAGTGAATTTGAAGTACAGCAATCTTTGCAAGCTTGTCTTAATTCTATGTTTCCATGGCTTAAAGAGGCAGTTCCACAATTGGTGGGGTCTTCTAGACTGCTTGAGTACTTCTGAATTATTTTTATATGTGAGAAAACTTTATAAATTTACAAATGAGAGAATTAAGTTTCAATTTTCAACCAGCACCATGCTGAGAGTGAAATTTTAACCATTTTATTGTAGAGATATTTAAATCACAGATCTTGAACTCTTTATTTCTACAAAACACAATTTTCAGAGCTAAGCAAGAGCATCAAGCAATTGCACATGACTTGAAAATGGGTTGACTTGCAGATAGGAACCAAATCACAAAGTTTTGAAAACATTGGACTCTTAATACCCAGCGAAAATACTGACTTGTCTGACTTTGTTAGGTCAGGGAAGAAAAATGAAATGTATCATTTTTTTTTTTAATTTTCCAGTTGTCTTAGTTACTGCTTTAGATTATCTCAACCAGTAATTTGTGTTAATGAAATACTAACACACTGCAAAAGAAACATTTTTCATTATTCAAAAAAAAATAATAATAAATGAAATTTAAGAAAAAGGATTTGTGTATTCTTTTTAACATACATACAATATGCACAATTGAGATTGCACATAAATAATAAATATAGCCTTCATATTTTTAGTGTCTGAGTCATTATAATTATAACATGTAAACTTTATAAAATTTTGAAATGGGAAAAAGCATTTTGAGCCTTACATACTAAAAGGTGATATTCTCATTTTTAAAAGGAGACCTCTTTGCAATTTAATTGTTTATCATAATGTAATTATATTAAAATTTTAATTAGAGAAACAAATATTAAATTAAAATCCTTATAAAATTATGAGAAAGATGTTGTCAACATTTTTTGGTAGTTGAATCAAGAAAGAAAGCAATACACTGTAATTATTTAATTAGAAATTTCCATATTTTAGCTCATTTACCATTTGCATACATCAAGGTATTTGTCTTAATTGGGCAGATATAAACAGAGACTTTTCACATGAAATGATATCATTCTGTCATTCAGACCCACTTACAAACATTTTATTATGAATTGTCACATTCTCAATGTAGAAAAAATTTTAAATATTCAAAATAAGGTACTATTAAAATACACATGCTTTTTCCACTGATAGCATTATTTATACTTTGTAGATTTTCTCCAGTATTTTCTTGATGCCTTGACCATAAAAGTTAAAAACTCAGATGCAAAGCCACATAAACGCACATCCATCACATGTATGTTCACATACCTCAAAATAGAAATGACATTGAACATAAAACTTTAGATTCTGTTGTCTTTCTTAGCAATGTTATTTGGTGTGCATGTCCCCAGTTATAAATATTCTTTGAGCAGCTATTTAAAGTGCCATTATATTCATTTTACAAAATTTATTTAAACATTTTCATATTGATGTCTACTCCTAGTACATTTTATCATAAATAATTGCAGTGACAACTTCATATGTTTTTGATTATTTTCTTCAGTCAGATTGTTAGAGATTAAAATATTAGATCACAAATTAATTATGAACATATTTTAGATTCTTCACATATATATTCATATATGATAATGTACATTATCAAATTTATTCCAGGAGATGTTTCACCTGTTTTTAATTCTACTGATAGTTTATTAAATTCCTCTTATGTACTGAGCAATTTTTAACATTTTTACAAAACCTTATTTAATTTGTTGTGCAAAAAATAGTATTGCATTGTTTTAATTCTTACATCTGATTTCAGGTTAAGGATGAGCTATTGTTCATGTTTGTATTTTTTATTTGTGTTTCTTTAGTGCTTTGACTGTTTGGGCTCCACTTAGGCAACATTATTGAAATGAACAAAAAAGCAGCATCAAAACAACATGGTTGCCACACAACAACCAGCCAATTTGCAGCCAGTTTAGCTCTTTTTGTTCAGAATATGAATAAAGTACAAAAGAATTCTGTAAAAGAAATACCTCTAGGGTGGAAAACTGATGCTAATCATATCATTGTTTTTCAAGAAAATAAGGCGGGCTTTGAAGTATTTTTTGCTACTTCCCTTCTATTCCCTTGGCTAAATTTTATTTTCATGATGTTTATTCAGTTAACTGTTATTTTTAGTACTTAACTAATTTTGATGCTTTCTCCAAAGTCCCCTACTTTTTAAATTCTTATATTTGAGTTGCTTGAGTTGATTTATCTCAGTTGAAAAGCACTTCATAGTATGATATATGGTCCATAAATCCATCCCTACAGCATGACTATTTCTTTAGGGAAGTATGTTTCCTGTATGTAAATACATGTAGTATAAATGTATTTGCAATCTTTGAGTGCTATTTTTCCTTTATTCAGTAGAGAGCTGGGACTTTAAAAAAAGAACGCTGCCCAGATCTGACCTGGGAGAAACATTCTGCAGCTTTCCAACTTTACTGTGCATTTATAGGTAATATACATGTGGACACTCTCATTTGCCTCTAAGTAGACACATGAACCTTCTTTGCATATCATATATACATTTGTATATATATATATATATATATATATATATAAGAAGACATTCCATAAGCATCGTGAAATATATATATATATATATATATTTCACGATGCTTATGGAATGTCTTCTTAGTTGGAAATGTATGGAAAACACTAAAATGACTCAAGTCTCTTATTTTCAATCTGATTAGTGAGTAATTAAAGCTATATGACTAGGAACTTGTATTTTCTTCTGTGAGAAGTGAAATACAGAAAAGTTGAAAATTCCTGTAATCATAGTCCTACTTCACTTTGAAATTCCTTTGGTTCTGGATTCCTAGAAGGAAAAGGCAAAACTCTACAGAGGATTGATTTCATTTGAATTGGGATATTCAAATGATCTTTTAAGGTTGAAGACTATTTCCTCAAGGAGCAAGAAAAAGCAATATATCATCAGCTGTTAAGTGAACTGATTTTGATGTTTCAAGGGTTACAAAATTAAATATGTATCTTGTGCACATAAAGATGACAGCTAAATCTATAAAAGTAGATGATACCACTATTCAAAACATTAAAGCTATTACCTTGACTTGAAACCAAATAGATAAACTCTTGTCTAAGTTGGATGTAGTTTTGCTTCTTTCGGTATCTTTCAGATAATTAAAGCAATATTTGCAGAGGCTGCATTTTATTGAAGTACATTATTAAGTGAACATCATTTTGTTTACTATGCTGTTCTTGCTGTCCATTACTTATTTTCCCTGGAATGACATACATTATATAAACAATCTATATTTTCTCTATATACAATCTATATTTTGTATATATATAATCACATATTTTGTATGTCTGACAATTAAATGGCTAAATTAATTTGGTTTGGATGAGGTTATTGTGGGGGGACAAATGGTCCTTATTTTTAAACAGTGTATAATCTAGGATACTGAATAACAAATTTTGTCTGTTTCTTTTTTCCTCAAATAACAAAAACATTGTCTAATAAGACTGGAGAAATAGTGTACAAGAGGAGCACTCCACTGTCACTGTGTTCCCTGTTTTGTTTTAGAGTAAAGTCATGCAAATAGCTGTAGTTTATTGTTATTATTGTTATTGTTGCTAAGAATCCATTTTATTGCTAAGGAGGTGTTTGCTTTGTTTTAATGAAGCATCATTGTTTTACATCCTTGCTCATATTCTGACAGTGTAGGTTTTGTTCCCTTAGGTGTGGTCACCATGGGCTCTCCTAACACCAAAGTACCCATAGTCCTACTCTTACTAACACCATTAGATTATCTCCAAAGTTCCATCAAACTGGGGAAGCTATTTCAGATCTTACCCATGTTGTCAAGTGAGATTCTCAGCTACATCTATAATCATGTTCCTTGTGTTTTTGCCACATTTCTTTTTCCTTTTTTTTTTTCAGTCCTCAGCTGGAAAGAGGGGAGGGGAAGGGGGAGGGAGAGAGGGACTGAGGGGGGAGGGAGGGGGACTGGTGATAGAGTTGTATATTTGGATATATCTCCTTGTGATAGCCAAAGAAATAATGCATGCATTAGCAAACAAGATCTCAAAGAGTTAGTTTGTGCTAGTTAAGTTTTAAATCACATTGCTTATAGCACTTTTGTGCTACAATGACAGATCTGAGTAATTGTGACAGAGATCATTGGTCCCTAAAGTCTAAAATGTTTATCTAGATCTCTACAAAGATTTTTGCCAAGGACTGGTCCACAATATAGCTTGTCCTCTTGTCTTATGTATTTGTTTCTATAATGATATCTTGCATATTTTGCTCCAAATTTAATTATTCAATTATGGTTACTCTTACACATAAAAATATATGTATATTTGAGTTACAAAATAAACAATTTTAAAGTTAAAAAATATATAAAATTGCCTTTACAGCCTGATGACTGTAACCAGGATATGTGTACCACAGTTAAGTTGTTGTTTGTTTTGTATTGTTTTGTTTTGTTTTAATCTGATAATGCTGTTTATTTTGAGGTGTTATTTTACTAGCAACTATATGTAGTCAGCAGAATGTACATTTTAATCAGGTCTTATGAATTTAAGAACCATTAACTTAGCTTTTAAAAAAAGCTTAAACAGTCAATGAATAATCTTTTAGTACAAAAAGCAACCACGCCTATTTGAGTTAACCTAGGTAATTGTAAAGTTTCATCCAGATTAATCTTGGAATAGAGATGCCCAAATTAGTAAATGCAAAAAGAGGCTACCCAGTTAATGCTGAATTACAGAATAAAAAAAAAATTACAGAATATGTATACCCAGATATTACATGGGTCATATACTATATATATCATACTAAAAACTATGTATGTCATACTAAAAATAGTATTTATTATTTATTTGAATTTTAAATTTAATTGAGTACTTTGTATTTTTTTTCTGCCAAATTTATCCTGGAGCTACTAGACACAAGCATTTGTGCTTTCTGGAGCATCTGTCCTTACTCAGCATAATTATTGCCACTGTCTTATTGTTGCATTCTAATAAATACAGAATACTAAATATATAGGTTTCTGCCATATTTTCACTTTTCTACTATTGCAAAAATGTTGTATGTTTATGACTCTAGGGGAATTTTATCCTCAGATAAAATGCCTGTATATCTACCACTCATTCCAGGAAAGGAGCCAGGGGAATATATCTCCTCAATCTGGCCTATAACATTTAGCAGCTTTTGATGCTTTCATGTAAATTCCTTGTAGTATTCTCTCTTTCTTTAGATATAGCACAACTACATTTGCTGTCCAACCCTCTGCTGGTAAAATGATGCTGTTATTATTAGCACCATTAATGGAACAGAGCATGATCAGGCTTTAGTCTTCTATCCAGACAAATAAATAAGAAATGAATATTTGAAAAGTTATCACCTGACACTGTTTTACGTGCATGATGATGCATGAAATTTCATGTTCTCTCATTTAATTTTCACCTTCTTGGAGCTGTCCACTTTCAGGCTTCAGATATATTGCTCCTTCTGCCCCCCTTTTCAAGTATCTTCTTACCACTTCTCCCTAACCTTCAGAAACTAGTTCAAGTTCATCTATTCTAGATAGCTCTCTAGGTCCATTTCAGCTGGGTCAAGAGGCTCAACTGTGCTTCCTCAAACTGGCATCATTTTCAAAACATTTAATACTTTCTGACGCTGGTCTATGAATCCACAAGCCTTAGTTGGGTGTGCTTAGAGGACCTGCACACCCCCCACCCAGTCACCTGACATACCCTTACTTAACCAAGGGTTGTCTCTGGATACCTGTCCATCCCACAGACCTTCACTTGGAGGTTTGTCATATTTAAGAGATCATTTTCCCCTTCGAGGTGACCCACAAACACCCAAGACTGATTGAGATGGGCTCTTCCAGGCATGGGGGTCAATCTCATACATATTTTAGTATGAGTGACTTTCAAAGGGTTTGTTGAGTTAGTTGCATTAATTGGATCCCTCCGCTGAAAATCGGAGGCAGAGAATGTTGTAGTATCATTTAATAGCATTAAAAGTTAGTCTCTGCACTTTGCTTGGTTGAATAATGTTGGGAGACCAAAGTAGATCAGGTTAACTCATGGAGTTGCCAAGAGAAATTGACCATGGATCCACATGACCAATAGGGAGTGATAGTGAATTTCCAGGAATGTGGAAACAGGTCAAAAAGAACCAGGCAGGACACCTCCCACAAGGGAGACCCACCTAAATCTGACATCCCAGTGAGTAACAACTGGCAGAGACAGACTCCCCCAGTCAAGAAAGCAAACAAAAAAGCAAGCAAACAAACAGAAAAAAAGGTTATAAATGAAACCCCCAATTCCTTCCTGAACAAACATCTTCAGTCTCACCCCTTGTTCTCTTGCAAGGTATTTCAGCACACCTGCTTTTTCTGTTCTCCATCTGACTGGGGTGAATACTCTCATCCCTACATATCTGGCCTCACCCTAAAATTAGACCTCCACAGAAAGAAGCAAATGACTGAACCATAGTAGCCAGATGTCTGAATTGAGATATGGTCATTTTTTTTAATGCTGCTGGGAGGATGGAAAGAAAAAGAAAATGTTACTAAAGCAACTAGGAGCTCTGTTTCCTTAGCAAAACCTTCTTTGACCCCTAGACTATGTTAGATCAGCTGTCATACACAGTTAAGTTTAAACATTTTAAACTGTATAGCTATTATTTTTCTCTCCTGTAAAGCTGTAGAGCAAAGAGATGGATTTGTAACTCCATGTAGACAATTGAAAAAAATATATATAACTGAACAAATTTTGAACAAACTCTAATTTTCACCATGTTCTTCTCCAAATATATGGCAATTTACTGCCTCCTAAATTTTACATGAGTCAAGAACGCTTCACCTTTTAAAATGGCATAGGAGACAACTGTTGAAATATTGTCATAAGTTAAGCCCTATTTATATTCCTGCTCCCTCCTCACACCTTCATGGATATTGCTATTCAAACAGGGATACAGATTTTCACATCTATGAACTCAGAGCATTTTATTACTATTTTTAATGTAGAGGATATGCTTTCTCTCTCCCTCACTGTATACTATATTCATAAATAAAAGGAAGATGTAAAAAAAAGAAATCTGTAATTTGAGAAACAGAAGGAATTACTATAGAAACACAGTAGAATACATGTTTTATTTTCTTGTAAGCAATTGGAAAACATGTAATAAATGTAGTGATAATTAAGGAGGAAGAGAGAAAGAACTCCTGCTTTGAAGAAACTAAATTATTTGTAATCTACCATAGCAACTATCACAGACTTTCACCTAAAAATGTAAACATGATATGTTCTCAACTGAAAAAAAAATCAAGAATTGAGCATAATCCTATCTTATTTTTTTTAATTCATTTTATTGATTTGTCACAATTGTGCATTAATTGATCCCTCCTCCTCCCTCCATATTCCCCTTCTGTGCCCCCCCCTTCAGTCACTCCTTCTCCCATTTTTCTGCAAATTGTTGGTTGGTTAAGTTGATGTTCAGTTGTTGGTTGTTTGGCCTGTTGTTCTCTTCGATATTTGGTAAATGTTTTTTTTTTTTTTTTTTTTACCCTGGGGCTTTCCCACTTCACTAACATTTGTTAACTATCCTGATCTTTTGTGCTCTTCCCCCCCCCCCTTTCTTCCCCCGCCTATCTTATTTTTATGGATTCTTTGATTAGAGACAATAGGATTTCAGAATATTAAGGAATTGGGGAAATAATTGAGTCTAATTTTCTAGATTTATAATTAGATGAAAAGTCCTAAGAAGTCATGACTTACTAGGTGGATTGTTTTATGCAATGATACATTTTTTGAAGACAACACACCAGAGAAGATAGAGACTTCCTTGGTGTGGTGTGAAAGACAATGTGTAGTGGGTGGTTGCTGGAGGTCATTTGAATTGAGAACAGAGTTACAGGAAAGACTTCACTATGTCTTGCTTTGGTGAAAAGGCATTTCAAGCAAATATAGCATATTCAAAGATCCTGAGATTGATAAGGACTTGAAGGCCTAAGGAACAACAACAACAACAACAACAACAAAATTCAGGGGAGAATGAATTGCAAATGATAGTGAAAGCAGAAAAAGGTAAGTCAGAGGAATTTTAGACTGTAGCAGGGTGTTTAGATCTTTTTTTAAAAAGGGATGAAGAATTGTTAGCAGTCTGCATGTATATGTATATATTATACAAATCTATGATGTTATACATTTATAAATGTTTATTGTCTCCAGTATACAAGGAACTGTTTGCAACCATTGTAAGCAGATATGATTTAGAGACAATGTTCTCAATATATATTGTATATATTTATAATAATGTGAACAGTGCTGTAATATAGACTATGCCATTAACCTTCCATGGATAGTGGTATCACTTGACATATTACTTTCTGTATCCTCCATTCATAACATAATATATGGCATAGAATGTTCAATGAGCGTCTAGTAGGGGAAGTGAGGGGGTAGGAAATGTAGTTGCTAGGTAGATAAATAGGTAGGTGTGGATTCTGTACTCCAGGAGTAAAATACTATGAGCTCAAATTTCCTGTTTGTTTCATCCACAGCTCATTTTGCAAAATGACAGAGTTTATCTAATCTTGCATTTTGCCATGTGTTCATCACCTGCAGTCACTGAGGTACTGCCATTTCAGACCATGGATTTTCATAAAAAGTGTAGAAGATTCCATCACAATTGTCCTGTGTATGGGATTCTGCCAGCTACTCAGCTTGTCTAGAGTTTGGGTGACAGAGATGATGTCACATACATGTTTAAAACACAAACACACACCCTAGGAATGTGTTTGGCAGGTTTTGTAGAGTGCCAGCTAGCACTCTACATCATAGAAAGTACAGTTGATAGTGGTCAAATGACAGCACAGAATAGAAAATGGGGCCCAGTGGGTGCTGACTCTGAGGGGACAGTGCTGTCAAAGGGGAAAAGAGGCAGCCAGAAAGGCCTGGCAATTGCAGTACTTGTCCTAAGTAAGTAATCACAGCCAAGGAGCTATTTATGTACTCTGAACCATCTTCTTCAAGAATCTAAAGACTAACTCCTTGTGAGCAAATCGCTGTGATTTTCATCAGGCACTCCCAGGCACTGGTGCAATGGAATTATTTGCCACCACTTTATTTTCTCTTCTCTAAGGGCATTTTTAGGATGAAAACAGCAACCCCATTCTCCCAGAGGGAAGAGTGTTTATGGACCCTCAAAAGTAGAAGGGCATTTGAAGATAATCTATTTGAAAACTTGCATACCAACGACCAGGCTACCAGGGTGTAGAGATGTCAAGTGATTTGCCAAGGTTACTTGATCTTTCATGGGGGAACTAAAAACAGAATCCAGATCTCTTGATTCTGAGTCAAAAATGTTTCTGCACACCCATGGAATCCCCGCTCCTTGTTTAGGCATAGCAATCTGAAGGTAGTTCAGTCTCAGGCAGAGCAATGAGCGGTCAATGAGTGAAAGTATATAAAAGGACACATTTCAAGTTAGGGTTGAAGAGGATATGTCCAAGAGTTAGTTGAGAAAGCAACAATCCTTAGAGGACATTCTAATTTGTAATTTAATTTGTATATATTCTTTATACCACCTATGGTCACTATGAGTTGTGTTCACCACATTAAATGAGCATGCTGTGATTAAATGATGGGTGAGAGATCATGAGATGGGCAATATAAATGAACTCGGATAAACTTGCATTTCACATGTGGCTCTGCCCTTTCTAGATGGTGAGAAAACTGGTGGAGTTAAAACCTTCTTTGAGCCACTATTTCATTCATGGTAAGATGATATGAATATTCATTCTTGAAGAATTGGTGTCATAATGATTTAGTTTATATAAGATAGTAAAACATAGATAAACACACATGTATGTGTGGATGTCAGTCAGCTGTAAATTTAACAATATTAATTATGATTATTATAAAAATAGGGCAACATTAGAATATTGAGTCTATAACTACATGGGCAATATTGATGGAGGTTTTATAGACTTGGGGAGTTTACAGAGTCAACTTTCAAGTTATGATCATCTACATAACTGGTTCTTTCTTGTTGACCAGTTATTTGAGTACTGGGTAAGTAATCTAAATATGCTTCAGTGTCCTTATCATAAAAAGAAGAAGGGAGAAATGAGAACTTAATAACTAAGTGCTTAGACAAGTTCATTGGTCATGAAAATATTTAACACTGTGCCAGGTGCAGGTGGTAGCTATTGTCTTACCATCATTATTAGTACTCACAAAGAGTTCCTGTATTTTTACACAGGGTACTTCTCAGACCAGATGTTTTAAGGGGGAAGTATGAGTTGGAGACAAATTTCACCCTCTGACTTAACTTTTATTTTTACATTTCACCATCACTAACACTCTCTTATGAGGAGGGTAGTTAGTGGAGAATAAGTTCAGGCATTATCATAGCTAACTCACAGAGTGTGCTCAAATCACATACCAATCAATGAAGAAAATAGTGTCATTCATTAATAATTCTGTGTCATGTAGAAGATAATGTATGAGTGATGAATTATTCTGTTTTCTCCATAATGCCCAGTATAAAAGTCATCATTTTGTTATGACCTGGAAGATATTGTTACTATCTTTGATTGAAGGTGACATACAGAGGAAGAGTATAGATCTTTTCTTTATTTTCACATGAGGATATGTGAGGAAACAGAATAGATAGCATCCCATATGAGTTTGGGTCAGAGCTGGAGGCAAAACTGGTACTTTGCCAAGACCTTTATATTGGAACAAGTCCCAGAAAGAAATTGCCAACCTCTACCTAACCAAAGAGCATATTGAAATAA
This sequence comes from Uropsilus gracilis, assembly GCA_004024945.1. Classification (NCBI taxonomy): domain Eukaryota; kingdom Metazoa; phylum Chordata; class Mammalia; order Eulipotyphla; family Talpidae; genus Uropsilus; species Uropsilus gracilis. Next base: position 54,951 of record PVHY01002090.1, on the reverse strand, counting down.
AGGAAACTAAGGATTGTTACAGCCTCAAAGAAATTCAGGGAAAACAGACAAAACACCTGGGCTTAGAATTATTATCTGACCTGTACAAATGAATGTGGACCAAGATCCCTTACCCTCAACAGAAAGGAAATAAGGCAGGGAAACAGCTCGGATTTCCATGTCAGAGACACATGGATTCCATGTCCCACCTAATCATTATTTGTGAGATTCTTTGAGCTTCAGTTTTCTCATCTATAAAATGGGAATAATATCCATGTCACAAGATTGTGCTAAGGATTAATATAGAATGGGAAATTAAGCAACATTAGGAGAAGAACTAAACTTCAGTTCTGGGGGATCCATGACTCTGAAATGCCAACGTTCTTCCCCCCTCTAATAGAAGCGTTCTTCTTAAGAGTATTTTCTAGACAACATTCCTCGCAGCTACAAGCTTTGAACTGCTGAGTAATCCCCCTCAGTGACATGAACCATGTCAGCTTTTGACTTACATTATCATGTCTGTGATCACCAATAGCTGTTTGGCTTCTGTTCAACTTGTGGTCATATTTATGATGATTCCTTTAACTCCAGACTCAAGGGGACAGTGCCTTTCCCACTAAACACTTCATCAGAAAAGGACATGTGAAATGTTAGTGTCAAAAGTCACAACAAACGAGTAGATAATACTTAACTTTCACCTGAGAGATGAGGAACTAAACCCAGCAGTTCCACATTGAAAACATCAGGCATTCCTTAGTACAGTTCTCAAATATAAAATTTCACCTTGTTGTGTTGATTGAATTTCCAGAGACTAGCTCTGTACAGCTGTAAGAAAATTACTAGAACTGGAGGAAACATCCTGAAATTGGAGTAAAAGAAATTAAGAGCAACTTAAATGATTTAAAACCACTAAATTTTATGCTTGGAGGGGGATCTCAAAATCATTGAGTCCTATGGTGAGCAAAACTCCCACTCAAATAGCTTTTCCTTGGAAAAACTGGTACACATTTTCTAAATCCTATGTGTTTAATGAGTTTTTAATCTACCTTATTTCTATATTAATATTTAAAATTATATGAATATTTTATTTCATTTGGATGACAATATTGAAATACATAGTTTCAAGAAGTTTAGTGACAAAATGTATATTTATAATTATATTGGCACCAAAAATCACTTAAGTGACAGTATTTAAATATGTCTACAATGCTTTTGTAAATGTATGCAGATGGAATGGGGGAGTTTAAATTTTCCATTTTCTTTTTAAAAGGTGCCAACCATATTACTGTACTGAAGCATTAAAAATACTGTTGTAAAATATTTAATCTAAAGATTGCTGAGCGAGTGACTTTGGAACATCTTCTTAAACTTGTGAAAACATAGTTCTCTTACATATAAAGTACAAATAGCAATGACCTCATAGATTGACATCTAATCAAATAGCATGATTTAAGCAACTTAACTTGTGGTCTCCCATTGGAGGGGCGCCATAAACTTTCTCTCCTTTCCTTTAAACTCTGTCTATAGGCTCACTTCTTGAGGTCACCATCATATGTGTTCCATATAGAATTGAACACAGCAGATAATAGATTGTTTTGTAACTAATGTAATAAATGCAAATTCACTGAATGTATAAAATGACTAGGGTGTGGATTATTGTGGGGAAAAAAATCCCTAAAATAAATAACAAGGGAAGGTGGAATGTTTAGAGAAATATTCATCTCTTAGGACTGTTTCTTGACATGGCTTAGATGGGGAGACACTACCACTTGTTCTTCTCCTGACAGGTGATCACAAGGTTGCTGTCATCCATTAACAAATCACCAGCCAGGAAAGGACTATGATTAAAGATGTATAAAATTCTAGCACCATATCTCAGGAGTTTAGGAGAAGCCCTAGCTAGTCTTTCATCCAAGGATGATAGCTTCTTCCACCTTCACCCAACTTTACTTTCTCTTTCCCCCAACTATATTCTCTTTAAAATTTGGACACAAACCAGAAATTTGTTACCATCTGATTTTTTTTTTGTTTTTATTACTGAATCTTGTGGCCTGATAAAGGTCTGTTGAATAGTTTATGGTTTAGCCAAATTTCTTCCTTCTCCTGCGTAACAAGCCTGCTCCTAAAGCCTGACATTCCAGTTAGAAGTAGGGGGATTCTGAAGTAGAGAATACAAACATGGCAAAGCAACATTCATTCATTAAAAAAAATATTGAATCTATAAGTCTGTAGGGTAGTTTTAAGATTGAATTACCAAACAGTTAGAAAGCCAGAGTAGTGCCTGGACTGCATAGAAGATGCTTGAGCTAATTCATCTTCATTCAGTTAGCAGAGATGTTAACTATCACTACAGGAATTTAGTGTATTTAGCTCTATCTTCCATATCTAAAATATAACCTTCTTAATGATAAGACTTTGTAGACATTGATATGGTTGTGGAAACATCTAGTAGGAAATATCTTCTGCATGAGCTCACAAAGAACAGAGAAGATGCTGGATGTAGGCACATGTGATATATGTTGGGATAAAGTCTTAATCCTGAGAGACAGGAGGGGGGAGATAAAGGCCACATTGTAAAAAGGTGGAATCAGAAATTGAAATAATCCCATAGAGAATGGGAAGATGCTTGGAGGGTACTGTCTAGAGATAGACCAGATGCTGGTATGGAAGAATTTGGAAGACAGTCAGTGCTTGTGTGATAAACAGATAAAGACAGACAGATCATGGGAGTGATAACCTGTTAGAAAAGTCAGACCAAGGAGACAGAGAAAAATCCAGTTGCATGATCCAAGGTGACAGCATGACAGCATCCAGACAAAGTATGTGCTCTGTAGGCTGAATGTCTGGGGGGGGGGGGGGGGGGTCCTGCAGCACAGAGACACTTACTCATTTCAGGATTTATTGTAAACGGAGAATGTCCAAACTTATTTGTATCATTATATGAACCCCAGAGGCTAATGTTCACTGCTTCTCTTCTTTCATCTCCATTAATATAATCTCTCCAGTATCCCCAGTGTCAGTAGATATGTATTATTTGAGCATAAATACCAGGAGAAAGGAGTAAAATTTAGAAAAATCAACTAAAATGTGAGACTGAGAATATGTACATTTGTTTATATTGTCTGAACCACTTGACAAACCCTCCTGCAACCAGTCAGGGTCTTGCTGAGAGGTAGTGGATGTGGTGTGGTGACAATGTATGAAGCTGATTGTTCAAAAACGATCTTGATATTTTTTTTTTCCTGTAGCTAGAGATGTTTCACATTCCCAGAGGTAAATGCAACACATTTTAATGTAACTAATTCATCTATATTTGTTTCTCAGAAAAATTTCAAACTTCTGAGTTACTCCAAATGCATTTTAAAAAATTGAGTGTTTTAAAATGAAAAATACTACTATCTTTCCATTTTAGTCACTCTTTCATAGGGATTCACTCTCAGATTGATGTTCAGCAAATCTTAAAATTCTAAGCTATCTTCAAATGATGATTATTTCAATCACTGGTAACATCCAACACAGGATGAATTGTGAGAACATTTTGACCAGTTTTTAATGATGGAATTATAGAAGATGTGAACCTAAGTCAGGAAAAAAATATGTTAATCATACTTGTGGAAGTGATCTCTTCATATGTAATGTTACTGACATCTTGTATACTTTTCATTGTCTTTTCAAAATAAATTTTATATGCATAGAACTGATTTGATTGGATATCAAAGAAAAAATCAGAAAGTGCTGAGAAAATAGTCAGCATTTAATTAATGATCTCAAGCTCTGTCTCATATGACTATCTAATTGGTGAAGTTCTATTGAAGTCTCTTTATGTTTGTTTGGACATAATAACAGTTGATTACTTGTGTTGCAACTTTAACATTCATAAACCTTCTCCCATGATCATGGATGTCGTTGCATTTCTATTACAAAACATACCTTGAAGGAGGATAAAGCATTTTCAGTCTGTTTTAAGATGAAGATTGAGTTCAGGGGGTTTAAGTGATTTGTTCATGATCTATAATAAAGTAGAAGAGTTTTGACTTAAATACATTTCATTAAAGATTTCTTCTCATGTTGCCACAATATGAGGTGCTCAAAAAATTTATCTGCCATGACAATGCATACTAATATAAAAGACCAGGTATAAAATTCAGCAGAGAGGAGATGTAAGGAATACTTGCTATCAGGTTATTTTATTTGTATTGATTCTTGGTTTTGTGAGAAAAAAAATGCTGTGTGTGCTGAAAGTTTTCTTAGTTCTATCTTAAAAAAAAAACTTTAATAATGATCATAAAAATGATGATAACATGACCAAATAGGATTTTGAATGAATCTGTAGGATGTATCACTCCTACAAATCTCAATGCAGTTGAAAGTTTATTTCCTTCATTAACTTTTCACTTAAAATGTATAACTAAATTTTCTTCTCATTAATGACTTAATAATGCCTGGATCAGTGATTCTTTTTTCTTAAATACTATCTCATCTCTGAGTTTTCTTTTATTTATTGATGACCACCATGTGAATCAAGACACAGATCCCCACCCTCCACCAAAAGCCAAGATTGAATATCACAGTGCTTAAAAGCCAGAATAAAAGTGACATACTGTCCACAATACCAACACACAACTTATCACCAATTAGTCAATACAATTATTACTTGATTGATTATAATGGGGACCTTTATTAAACCAACAAAATATTTGCAAACTTAGGTGAGAATACATTGTTGAGATTAGTTGCAGCTGAGTGTTATAATTGATACAGACTAACTATAAAATGAAACCATCTTCAAACTGCTTATAAATTCAACTGAAAAAAATCTTTCTGATAAAATTCTTGAGTGTTGAAAGAGGGAGCACAGGGACTTTCCAAGTCATATGGTTGCATTTTAAGAGACACCATGGTATTTTATTGTTCAAAGCTTTTCAAGTGTAAATATTAAGAACCCAGAATGAATTTCAGGACTGCTTTGCAATAGTGATTCACCTTATCTCTTGCAAAAAGACTGCCTTGCATTGAAATTAAAAAATAAAAAATAAACAGGAATAATTTTCATTGCCTCGTTGCCTGGGTGTTCTGGGCACATGGTGGAGAAGAAGAACAATAAAATAATATGGGGTTATAAAATACCACTGGGATAAAATGTGCCAATGGACAACTTCAAATCCCATTTGCATTTAAAAGAACACTCTGAAATAATTTCCTTTCGAACATTGTTAAGCCTGAGTGTATTTTATATAACCCCCATTAACCCCCGTGGGAAACCCTTCTGGTAGCCATGAACCTATTTCCTTAATTTCTTGGTAAAGCCAAAACCTATCAATATTATTTTTAGGTATAAAAATATTGTGTCACCTGTTTCTAATTTCAAAACAGACCAAGTTACATTTTATTTAAATTTCTTGCCAAAATATTCAGTCAAGTAAAAAATGTAATAATTAGCTAAAATTGTCATCAGAGTTTACAGTCAGGAGGAGCTTTTGCTAGAGTCACATGAGACTTGTGGATATTTGTTTGTTGCTGATATTTAAGTGGTCTGAGATTCTAGCGAACCCGCGTTTGTAGGAAAAATACATAATTCAAATGCCATACATTGGATTGAATTTTGCTATTTGAGGAAAACAACAATAATTTTTTCAGATGAAAAGTACATTAGAAAATTACTCTCCCAACTTTTCCACCATAGATATGGGGCAAATGAGACCCAAGGGTGCTCACTCTCACTCATCACCTAACAAACAGTGTCCAAGTTCAAATCTCCTACTTGCAAGTCTTGAATTCTTTCTTTTCCAAGACAATGTCTTTGTGGGTCAGAATACATGTGTTTTCATGTGGATAGTTAGTTTGCTGACACCTACTCTGAAATTATTCCACCTAATCTGTGGGGGCTGTCTTTCTTCTAGTCAACTCTCCCTGAAGAACATTCAGAGGGTCTTTCTGTGACTCCCTGATTTTACTGAGAATTGATTGTGGCAATTTGTCACCTTACATATGAGGAAAATAATATTGTTAGAGTTAGACAAATCTCACTTTTCATCTCAATTCCACTGCCCTGCCTACCCCCTGTTGAATAAAGAGTAGTGCTTAAAGAAATATGTAAATGCCTCAAACCAAGATGGTTATCTGAGGTCTTATGTTGAGTAAAGAGTATTGCTTAAAAAATATGTAACTGCCACAAATCAAGATAGCTTATCTGAGTTTTGTCACAAGGTTTTATGGCATGCTGGAATCATTGAGGAAGTAACTATGTCAAAAAACATCCGTGTAAAACGTTACCAGCACTGTCAAAAATGTATATAAGCCTCTTGCTATCTAGAGACAGGGTCCTTTCCTCCAAGAGATTACTGCTGTGTCGGTAACTGTCGGGTGGGACCTCAGCTCCAGCTGACAATTACAAAGGTTTTTCGCTCTTGCATCTCCCATGGTCTTGCATCTTGTGTGAGCCTAAGAATATTCCAACCATAACACCCCCAAGCACAATTTCGAGTTGTGTCAATTGGAAAGAGTTGAATGGCTAATTAATGATATTAGGAAACTGAACAGTCACTGCAAAAAAAAAAAAAGAAACTAAGAAACTAAACCATTATCTCACACCATACTCAGAAATTAATTCAAAAATTCAAAATGGATAAAAGACTTGGATATAACAATGGAAACCACTATATATATATATATATATATATATATATATATATAACTATATATATATATATAGTTTGTGTGTGTATATATACAGAGAGAGGGAGAGAGAGAGAGAGCGATGAAAGCTTAGACAACAGATTTTTTTGGCATTGATCTTGGAGATGTGTTTGAGGATTCAACTCCAACAACCAAGGAAACAAAAGAGAAATAAACAAATGGGCTACATTAAGCTGAAAAAGATTTGCATAAAAATAAAACCCCTCCAGCATAAGGAGATGTTAGCATGCCACATGTTTGACAAGGTATTGATACATAAAATAAATATAAAGTCATAAAACAACAACACCAAAACAAGCAACTTGATCAAAAACTAGGCAGAGGATTTAAGTAGATACTTCTCAAAGAAGGACACAGATGAGCAAGTGGCATATAGCTTATAGAACCACTCCTTTCTGTTAACTCTCAGTCATTGTTGTGTTAAATCTTCAGCTCTGTGTAACAACACTTTATAAAGAAAGCAGACATACTAATCTTTTTCTTATTAACTACAATGTGAGTTCCTTCAAGTGACTTGTTAAAATTCATTTGTCTTTATGTCATTTACATCAAACATATTATCTCAACTTTCATACTTTTAAAGGGAAAAATAATCACTACTTACATACAGGCTTGCAGGTTGCTGAGACAATAAATGAAGGCAAAGTATGAGTAAAGATTCTGATAAATGTTTTATACTCCTTCAAAGATATATTCCTCTCCTCTTGCCTCAGCTCTCTGTCTGCCTTCCTGATGTGGTTCCAGGATTCTGGCACTTCTATATCAATCTCTGCCAATCTGTGAACAGTCTGCCTTCTGCGCAAGACTATTCAAGCTCTGCTCTGTTGCAGAGAGTGACTAGATGATCTGAGGACTTTGTTCTTTGCAGACTAGAAATTCTCAGACTCAACAAAATACAAATTAGAAACACCTATAAATATAATTATTTTAACCTCATAATGATGGAGCTTTTATTATGTGCTTGGTAGCAGAGAAAACATAGCACAAATCTTGTTTCATCTAATCCCCAAATTTCCTCATGATGAAGGTATTATCATCTCCATGTTAGAAATAGTGAATGGTTCAGAATGGTTGAGTCATTTAAGTCACTTGCTCAAACAATATAATTAGAAGAGTTTAACCTCACCTGTCTGATGCCAAATTCCAGATCCATAATCATAGATTGTGTGTACGCATCTGTCTCCTTTTATATGTACAACATCTTTCTTTCAACTTTCATTCATTGAAAGTTGACTTCTCCCTTTACTGGAAACAAAATTCTTGAATGTATTCCACTCTTCCAATTGGACAGTCTTTTATACAGTTCAATCCAATTATCACTAGATATTTGACTCTTGACTCTTTGTTTCTCCAGGCTAAATACCCACACAAACACCCCAAAAAATAAACAGGCAAACAAAAGACCCTTAGTCCCTTTAGTACTGATAGGCTTGACACCAATTTAAATCTGTTATTATGCAAGACACTCTTTCCTTAACAGCCATGACCATCTTACTTAGACTCAGCAGAAATTAGAGAACCCAAGAAACCAACCATAATTATTCATCACTTAATATCAAGGATAGGTTCTTGAAAATGATGACTTCAAGGGAAACACTATATAAGGAAACCAATTTTACCTTCATTGACATAAATAAGGACTTACATTATTACACAGTATTTCTGGTCACAAATACTTTACAAGACTTCTAGAAACCTAAACACATTCAATACCCACAACCCTTTGTTTTTATTAGTTTCCCAAACCACTTATCCATGTTCAAGGTCATTGGTAGCACAGCCTCCCAAACCCCCAGCTTCCCAGGGTAGAATTGGACAGAAATTGGACAAAATTGTCCCAAAATTGGACAGAAAGCCCTTCCACTGCAAGTACACTCATCCTCTCATACATGTCCACACTCACACTAGGACAATATAAATATGCCAGCAAACCTAACATGCACATATTGATGAAATAGAACCAAAACTGGAATACCTGGAGCTGACTTATTCTCTCATCAATTATAAAAGTGATAACAAATTATTTTCCTCAAGGACCAGCTATATTCTATTATATACCAGAAATGAACAATGACATTTATTTTTCAAAATTTTCACCTGATGGCCTCTCTATCCTTTTCTTGATAATCACTTTATATAATTAATTAGATATAACTATTCTTAATAGAGAAACAATTTTTTACTTTAAAAATACATCAAATCATGTCCTTTTGGTATTGCAGTATTACAGTAGGCATACAGGTTGAAAGAACAGGTGATGTGAGCATTGTCAATTTTTTTCACATTCATTCACCAAACTTATGTAACAAGTACTGTGTTAAAAAAGTGATGAACTGATCACTGAGATGGTGAACTGAGATCAAACGAGGAATAAGATATCTGCTCTCTCCATGGGAGTAAAGTATCTAGTAAAGGAAACAGACAAGAATATAAAAAGTAGTTGTTAAAGCATTACTAATTTCATAATAGTGTTTTTTATATTTTTGGTGGGAATACACAAAGTAAAGGATGCTACCTTGAGAGAATCCAGAGAAAATAGAGGTGTTAATATTTAGCTGAATATTGGAAGATTTGCTGTTGACCAGGAAGCCAAAATAGTGGATTTACAAAAGAACAAGATGAATGAAAGAGATATTTGCCCTCATTTGTCCAGAAAACTAGAAGCAGCATGAAAATTATAGTAAAAACTGTGGACTCATCCTCTGTCTCCTCAAGACCTGAAAGACTGTCTCTGCAGGCTATTCTTTCTGGAAGTGCATTTCAATATTGGAGCGGCCTGAGGCCAAGACACTACCCAAAGGCAAGTTGAATTATAGCTAGATGGTAGGGTAGAGACTAATACCCCACTAAGAAAATTTCTGCCTGGTTCATCCTACCTCAAACTATCCCTCTAAATTATTACTTCAACCCTCCGAGGAGGCTGGCACATATGCTTGGGCCTCACTGGAAAACTCTAACGTGACCTACAATATATAGTATCTATCTTCAAATGATGGTATTCCTGAATTTTTTCAAATGATTATTATGGGAAATTAAAGTGGGAATGTAGTGAGAAGATATGGGTCAGTATGGAGAAAGAGGAAATGAATGTATAGTGAGTATCTACTGACATAGATTGAGTGAACTGCTGGACAGGCTACCTAGCTTTTCTATCCTAACTGGTAAGTTTTCAAACATGTCTACAAATTCTTTGACAATCTTCCAACCAAAATGAGATCTAGTTTCTCACCTCTTGAATTTGCATTGAGTGACTACTTATGAATAGATTCCAACTGGTCTCTCTCTTTTTCTCTCTCTCTCTCTCCCTCTCATTCTCTCTCACTCTCTCACTCTCTTGCTCTCTTGTTCTGTTGCTCTCCTCTTCCATGTCTTTGAGCTCTGAACCTCTATGGAAGAATTTAGCTCCCTTGAACTCAATATGTTTTATTAACCATATGGAGATACAGATACTAACTCAAGGAGTTCCAGCTGTTCCGTTCCACAGATGTTCAAGTCACAGTGCCAGCATGTTCATGAGCTAGACTTCAGATGTTCCAGCTGCATGACTTTGAGCTTCCCCAGCTGACAATGAGAAGAGCAGGAAAATCTTGACAAACTCAACCCTATCCAGATCTACAAGCTAGTCCTGTGGTTTTGTTTTAAGCCACTTGGTTTTGCAATGGTTCGTTGCAGAGGGATCTGAGGCACTGGCACAGGTGATTCAGTGGAGTCTCAGAAAATTCCAGCATTTGCTGTCTCTGATCGAGTGCACTACAGAGAACATTGCTGAACTCCAATTTTCCTTACGTTAACGATGCTGCCTTTTTTTTTTTTTTTTTTTTTTTTTTTTTTTTTTTTTTTTTTTTTTTTTTTTTTTTTTTTTTTTTTTTTTTTTTGCTGTAGTGTCTACACCAATATGTGCCATTTCTGCTCTGGACCCAAGATTCATCACTTCCCCAATATGGCATCCACCACAGTGCTGTCTGAATATGTAACTACCAGGTTCCTATCATCACTGAGATACAAAGTCATGACTGAATGACAGATCTCTGTGAACTAATCTGTGACCTAGGGATCTTAGCTAATAATAACCAGATGTATGTAGCAATTGTACTTTAAGAGAATAATATCTGTGGTAGCCAGTCTCCTTTAAGACAAGGAATCTGCATCATCTCCTTTTTGAACAATGCAATCTACAGGATGTTGTGTTCTCAGTTTTGTGAGCTTGGCTCTGTATTTTGTTCCTCTTGAAACAACACAGAAGAATCCCAGAATATAGAAAATTGATCACCACATGAAAAGACCATGGGAGAAAAGCCACCATGCAGAAAGGAACCTAGTGGAGGAGCACAGGGGTGTAAGACATGCAGCCCCAACTAGAGCTCCCCTCTGACTGAAACACCTTGATAGTCTTGTCTTCTTTCGCAGTCCACTGCAGGAGAAAATTACTCATGGTGACATCCGGAATTGCAAATTATATTAAATTGCTAATTGTTTTCAACCTCTATGTTTTGGGGTGGTTAGTTAGTGATATTCAAAACAGAAGCTATTATTGTGGTTATTAATGACACACAAAGTAGTAAGAACTTTCATCCTTTGGAGCTTGCATTTGCCACGTACTGCTTAACCACAGATACATTATTTTTTATTTTATGATTTCATACTACATCAGGCATCTTTATGTTTTGTAGATTCCCTTGAATCCCTTCTCTCTCATTGCTATTTGTTAGTGTGTATTTAATCTGATGGTCTTTTCCTTTTCTGGAACAATGTCCCTTTCCTGGGTAAGAATCTGTGTTCCTTGGGCTTAGATTTCCAGACTTAACTTTGCTTGGGTCAACCAATCCAAGTTTGTTTGAAGTCCATCCATATCTGCTCCTCTTTGCTGGTGTTCATTCTCTTTTGTGTCCCATTTTGCTGCTTCTTCACCATGTAGCTCTGGTCTCTGACTTACAGAACCAAGTTGCCAGCCTTTGTTAGTTGAGATGTTCTTCAATAGGTACATCAGCAGATGGTTGGTTCAACTGGTCCCTTCAGTCTTGGTTTGTAGCTCCGCCATGGAGTTTCTACCATATTGCTGTGGCCTTTCTTCCCCAGTGGAAAAGGATGCACATTGCTCTTGCCGAAGATATCTATGAAACAGGATTTTGGCTCCAAGCTGCTGGTGACAGTGTAGGTGTTACAGTGATAGGTCTTCTGTAGAATTGATCTCACAGTCCTGTGCTTACTGGTACTTTTCATGCTCATTTGGAGTCCCACCCAGGAGATGTGTGTGTCTAGGGCCTTTATTCATACCCCTCTCCTCTTCTGTTTCTTATATTGGAAAATTAGTGTTTTTCATATTCCCAGTGAGTGCTGTCTGAGTAGAAGTAAACCCCTGCCTTTGCCTGTACACCGGCAAGGTTTTCCCCTGCAGTTTCCATCTGGGTCATGATTGGGCACACGTGTGTCTGCCATAGCCACACTGAAAAATGGGATACCAGAGCTCCTGCCACCACCCCCTGCCTGGGAGTGAACAAAAAGCTCAAAACACACAAGCAATGGCCACTGGCAAGAACATAGCAGCCACAGATACATTTAGTGATAGAAATGATAGTTGTTATTATCAATATTTTAGATGAGGAAATTAGAGTGCAGGCAAGTGAGGGAATTGGCCTGAATTAAAGCAGTCAATATGTAATAGTAGTGGGCTCTGAATTCACATTATTTTAGGTCCAAAATCTTATTTCACTCACTTCATTATTCCTCATAACAATTATCTTCATCATCATCATTATCATCATCATCATCATCATCATCATCACCACCACTACTTGTTTTTAGTCACAGTTAATATCTTTTCCAAGATGTGAAAACCAAGACATAGGAAAATTGATAGATAGCTAAGCATAAAATAAACACACAAACACAGAATGATAAAGCTGGAAATTGTGCCTAGTCCTTTTATATATAATCACATAATTACATTATTGAGCTACAACTACAAGCTTATACTCTACACACCTACCCTATCCTCCTGCAGGTTATGTTTTAATTAATTTAAGTAATTTCATAAAACATCTCAGATACAGGGGGGATTCTGATAAGTATTCCCTCTCAAGATAGCCTAATGCAGTAGCAGCAGTTCCCAAATTTGGGTGAGCCATGACCTTATTGTTGCAGACCCCAAAGAAAGGTTGCTTGTATTGGTTAAAATTGTTGATCTACCATACTAGGTACTGAAAGCTGATGATTTTTTTTATATTTAATATTTCACTTGAAATCATAGTTCATATAACTCTAAATTTTTATTAAAGACAACTATATTTTGTAAAACAAACTATAACATTTCATGTTTGGGGAAATCTCTTTAATGGAGATTCTTTTTTAATTATCTTTTAATAGAGACAAGCAGTGTTCTTCTCTCTGCTTCTCTATTCAGTGAACCACATATGATGTCATGTAAATGCTGGAAACTACTGCACACTTCTGAGAATATGGTGAACAAGATTATGTTTGTATGAAAATAGTTTTGAATTAACAGATTCCTTGAAAGTAATGCCAGAACACACTTTGAGAACCATTGGTTTATAGCAATTTTGTCCTACATGGACCCTGGGGAGATAATCCTTGTTAAGTGAAAAGAAACTGGGAACATAACACACAGAAATAAACTGACAGACTCTTTCATCCTGTGACAGTGTCAGCTTCTAGCATGTTAATGTTTATTTTACATTTCTAGGAGAAACCTTTGCTATGCAGAATTCTCCATGCCACAGAAGTATCCTCCTACAGTTCTTTTTTCTCTCAAAACATCTAGTAGAATTCTGGCTTTCAGAAAAGTAAGTGGATGCTTTACAAAGTTTTGCAGAAGCAGGTTGTTTGGAGGAATTGATGGTCCTGAAGGAATCATCAATCAAGTTTCTCTCAATCCTCTAGGGAAAAACAAGTCTGCACTGACTGGAAGAAATTGTGTTCTAAAGATGGTCACAGTTTCTGAATGACTTAGGCTATCTGAGGATCCCAGACAACTGAGTAGACTCCTAATCATAAATCTTCCATCCAAGGATGAAGCCTGTGTCTTCGGAGGTCCAGGCTATAACTGAGAAACATTGCTCAGGATGAACTTATTGCAGAAAAAGAAAAAAAATTGCCCCTTCTCATTAAGGGACCACACCTAATAAAACGCTAAAGGACATCAATCTGGAAGATTTCCAGTTTGGTCTGGAGAGCCCCCACACTGCCCCTGGCCTGTGAGCTATACTTTAATAGTGTATGGTGTGAGTTATTACCTGACCCTGCTGTGTCTTAAATTACAAAAATTAGCTATCTACTCTGTGGAGCTCCAGCTTGAAAACCTAAGCAACTGATGACCCATTTTTCATTTGATATTGGTTTCTAAAAATTACATTGAAAATTTTTTTTGAGGAAAATAACTACTTGACTAGGTACTCCCTTCTCATTTTCTAGATTTCACTGTCCCCACTCCCAAATTATTCACATTTGCTAAGTCCCAGCTACCATTTGGACCTTAGAGTTATATTGATAAGTAAAATAGAAACAATTTAATTCTTTAAAGAAATTATAATTTCTGCCTTAAAAGCTAGATTCTCCCCCTCCCCTTGAACACAGCATTACTTCATATTGGAGAAGGGGGTGAACACAGATGCAAAAAGCACTTAATTCTCTTTGGCAACAGAAAACAATAAGGCAAAATTAGCAGTTTTTGTATGGTCACAGCTAATGCATCTCTATAACACATCTATATAGTGTTACTATTTTATTGATAAAGAATTTACAGCACTGAGTCTATTTACTTTTGAACATTTATGTTTTTCTTGCTGGATCATTTAAAACTATGGTTACCCTAGACCAGGACTCTATATTTTGAGACAAAAAAAAAGTACAATAAACAGATCTTTAAAAATAAGCCTCTTGCTATTCCAATTGGTTAAGTCCACCAATATGCAATCTTAGCTCTGGGTTGAGTTTGCTGGCTACTCACACCCTCTCCCTCTTCATTTTTTAGAACTCCATGCCCATGAGCCTGGACAAAGGTTTTGTCTTGGTTTGTCATCACATCATCTCGTCATATCCATAGACCTTCTGCTTGTAGGCCCTCCTTCCCTGGTGTCCACTTATCTGTTAGGTTTCTGTGACGAGCACTGCTAGTTTCATATCTAACATACCTTCATGTTTAAATGTGTCTAGGTCAGTCAAATGTCACCAACAAATTATACCCATCACTTTCAGATGCAGTAGCTGGAAGGCAGACTATAGCAGGGGAGTGGGTATGCTTATGTTCTGTGTCTTGATGTGGGTGCAGATTGCATTGATAGATTGTATTTGTAAAAATTTATCTTTTTTCATACACAGCCCTTCCAATACTTAAATTGTTCTTCAAAACATAGTGAAAAAAGGAAAAGAAGAATCAGTTACAACAATGATAATAACAAAAATCTCTATATATCCAAGATGATTTGCAGATAATGGTGTCCATGTGAGCCTGTTCTAGATATTAGATAGAACAGAACTTGACAGAATGTAGCTGGTAGTGAGTCTATTGCTTTCCTGCTAGAGAAGACTCAGGCTCACTATGACTTTTGCTTTTTATCCTTTTCCAGTCCCTTTTTCTCATTCTTGTAACTGAGACATGAAACTGGTTAGATCACATCCCCTATAAGAATAAAAGCCACATGCTAACATAGTAGGGTAGGAAACCAGGAACAGTCCAAGTTATGACTTCCCTGAGCAAGGACACCTGTCTGGGAATGGAATCCTGAGACTTGTTATTTGGAAAGGCATATCCTTTCATATATAAGACAACATTTGTTTGCCTTCCTTACTCCCTACATATCCCCACCTTCCAGCTTCCATTATCCCTCCTTCATCCCCTTTCCCTCCCTCTGTTTCTCTGTCTTTTCTCTTTCTTTCCTTCCCTGCAGTTAATTTAATCCTCACTAACTTTCCAACCTCCCCTGAGAAACTCCAATATTCACACTGGGTCGCATTTATTTGAAAAATACTCTGTCACTATTATAACCAAACTATATAAAGTGAAAATGTCACAAAGATGGGGTCTGAGCAACTGGCTAGCACCATCTTATTGGGTGTGCCTGGAGAGTAGTTCCTTATACTGGGAATCACTCATTGGTTGCAATGGGAAGATTGTGGAACATGGAAGCAGGTAGAGAGAGATGGAGCTTCAGATCAGAGGAACACCTCCTATCTCTCTAGCCCCTCTAGCCCACTAAAGGGTGGGCAACAGCACATCTCTCACCTGTATTCCAATTCATAACCTATTTGAAATGTCCCAAGAGACATATGACCTATTAGTAATGTCTGTTGTCCCCAAAGGTTAATTCTCCTGTTATAGAACATTCCCATATCCTCCCTGCTGCTTGTCATGGACACTTTGCTACTTTGTCATCACATCATTGTAACAGTTCCTTGCTGGGGTATATAAGTGCATCACAACTTCATTAAAGTTGAACCTGGACATGCTTCCCAGGATCCCCATTCTGTGGGCTAGCCTCACAGGTCACTATCAATCTCTTCCTTATCAAGTTCTTCATTCCACATATGATTCCTAACAGAAGATATCATTGAAATTTTTAACTGTTGTCATTTATCTGTTTTTTAATTCATGTCTACTATGTTAGAAGATGCCTCATGTCTAATAAATTGCAAGTCATTATTTAAATAGTCAAAACTGAACTCCACTGTTCAGTTAAAGGACTTGGAATAGTGAGGCTGAACAGGCTCATCCACTGAATGGAATTCCTAAGGACTTCATGTGTCCTGTGCTGAGTATCATTTCTGTGTCTAGTAGACAAGCTCAGAAAAGTATATTTTGGGAAGATAACATTCATTTCTGCAATGAAGCTTTGGTAGAAACAAAAAAGAAAATATCCAATTCAACAAATGTCACCTTTGTTTTTCAAGTTTTTAATGCCCCATTAAGTCAGAATTACTCCCTCTGTTTCTGTCTTAGTGTATATCCAATCCACTGAAGTCTGCCTTTTTTGCATTCAGAGACAGAATTTGCTCCTTTTATCATCCTGAGTCCCCTCAGTTCTTCCATCAGTTCTTCTAGAACTGCAATAGCCTCTTCTTCCAGCTTCTTTTCTATGCCTTGCCTCCCATCTTGTCCTACAGACAGAAATCACTCCTCTCTTCAAAGTTCCTTCTATGCTTTTCATCTCACTCATGGGATGATGCACTGACTTTATTCTGACTTGAAAATTCTTAATGACCTTGCTCACTCCCATCAAACTTACATCCTATTTTATCTTACTTTAGTTTTGACTTAGGAATTTTGCATGTGCTGTTCCAACTGCCTGAAATACTCTTATCCCAAAGGACTTCTTGAATCTTTCTACCGTTTAGCATTTCAAATACCTACATATCACAGAACCCTAGAGTGACGACTTTATCTAAAACAACTAGCTACCCTCCTTAGTCTTCTTTCTCTGACTCCTTATATGGTATTTTGTTTGTTTATCAAGGGACTTAGTAGATTCTTCTTTAAATATTTTCTGCAAAAACTGTAAGCATGAGAACCATGAGAACAATTATCTGCCTATTCTATTTATCAAAGCAGTAAATACGTAATAAAAATGGGCCAAATAAATAATTTAACAGATGGACAACATAAAATTCTGCTACACATCTGGGCCTCAGAAGTTCAGTCACTGGGACAAAAATTTGGAGAAGAAAGCAGTGAAAAAACCTGCTCCCTGGAATTCTTTGTGTAAGACATTCTGACATTCTTTGTCAGATACCCTGTGCTAACAATGCTGCAACTCAGAGCCGCATTCATCATGATTTACATTCCACAGGCCGGTGAGGAAGAAGCCAGGTCTTCTTGCTGACAATCCACATTTTGCCCTGCCCCACGGTGATGTCTTGCCTCACCCTGGAGAGCCTAGCCCACACGACAGGAATCACAGGACAAGTAGAGAAGCCCTGTCCTGCTGTTCTGTAGCTAAAGGGACGGCCTGCGTCTTCTAGCTTAAGATTTATGGTTATGAGTCCAATAGATCATCAGAGAGCACTGTGGTTTGTTTTCCTCTCTGTTGCCAAAGATTATCTCCCTCTAGACTGCCATGAAGTCTTCATTCTGTGCCTTCTTGTCACTACCAGGATGGTGGTGATATGTATATGAAATCCCCATTGATATCCCAATCCAGGACCACCACCTTCCCCTTGTTTTACCTTCCTATTCTCAGGTTTATATTCATCTTTTTTTTTTTTTTAACTTCATGAAGAAGTATGGAGTCACACACATACAACTTTCCCTCCCCCCCATACACACACACATACACAGAGCAACAGATGTTAGCATTTTATTTTATTTTTTTTCTGGTAGTTTCAAACATGTTTTACAAAAGCAGTTTCAATTGTGAACCCTGATCTGCTTAGCCCATGATGCGTTCCAGGTTTCAACAGAAGGATTTTTTAATGACACCGTCATCTAAGGAAAGGAAGTGATGGTGTTTTATTCAAACATATCTAATTCTTTAAATGTTATATAAATATGCTAAGACATGATCACATTCAATCTTGCTTTTCTTCCTGCAAATGAACATTTTTGCTACATGTCTCTTTGCATGGGGGGGCCATACTATTAGTAGATCCCTGGGGTAAAAGCAGAATATTTGGAAATGGGCCAAACCTATCAAGTTACCATTCCAGTATTCTACTTCATCAAAAGAAACCATTAAACCCATCAATTTATGATATGTATATGTGTTCTTATAAGCTGATACTTATTATTTAGATGTTTGATTTTTAAATATTTTAAATTGAAACATTGAATTATTACACAGACAAAAATTTAGTGTGCCAATAATTGAGAACATCTCCAATTTTTCTAATAGAATGTTAATACTTCTATTTTAATTTCCTGGGCCAGAATGCTTAAACATTGAAGGACTGGAGATAAACATTTAAAATGAGCCTGGAAAAAGAAAACTAGATACAAAGCACCCATCTCCCAGTTTTATTGTCATTTAATTGGTACATAATATTACATTTCTTTAAAACACATTTAGTAAGTACCTATGCTGCAAACAATTACCTCAATAAAATTAGCTAATGCCTATACCCTCCCTCATTTAACCATAAATTTCTTTATGATGTGAACATTTAAATCAATTCTCTTATGTATATATTATTTTATATGGCATGTATTTTATATTATATATAAATATATATATATTGTTTATTGTATATAATTGTATATATTATATATAAACATACATGTATTATGCGTATATTAGCAAATTAGAGCACAGTATTTCTAGCGTTAGTCACAGTGTTCTACATTATAGATCCAAAAATTATTGGACTTTTATCTGAAAATCTGTACCTTTTGACCTCCGTCACTCATTTCTTACACTCTCCCACTCCAAATCTCTTGTAACCACTATTCTTTATTCTTTACCTGAGTTCAGCTTAATTAGAATTCACATATAGTGAGGTTACACAGCTTTTATCTTTCTTTGCCTGACATTTCACACAGCATACGGCCCAAAGATCCATCCATGTTGTTGCAATTGGTGTGATTTCATTTTGTGGGCTTATCAACAATCCATTATATATTATTGCATAATTTTTTATGCATTTATCTCTCAATTTTCAACCTGGATTATTTTCATGGCTTGGCTATTAAAAATACCATAATAAACACAGGATGCAGAAATCTCTTCAAGATAGTGACTTTGTTTCCTTTGGGTGTATGCCTAGAAGAGGAAATTCTGGGTCATCTGTTGAGTCTACTTTTAGCTTTTTGAGGCCCCTCCATACTATTTCCCATAGTGGACAGGTGCCCCTCTTCACATCCCTTGCAAGACTTGTTATCTCTTGTCACTGTGGTTATAGTCATTCTAACAGATGTGAAGTGAGAACTCATATGGTTATGATTTTCTTGTGCTTGATAATTGAGCACCCTTCTTATAGCTATTAACCAACTGTACATCTTCTTTAGGAAAAGTTTACTCAGATCCCCTAACCATGTTTAATCATGTATTTTGCTGTTGTGATGTATGAATTCTTTATATATCTTGGTATTAATTCCTTTTCAGATATAGATTTGAAAATATTTTTCTCTTATTCCATAACTTTTCTTTCATCATATTTATGTTTTAAATAAAGTATGTTACGGTTTTTCTCACTTCATGCTAATAGAATTTCTATGAGGAAGGAATATTAGATTCAGATGAATAAAGGAAATTTCAGAGAAATGGTCTGTTTTTTCCAGCATTACGCAGCTGAGAAGAGAGAAGGCAAGCATTCAAAGAAAGGTCTGACCTCAAAGTTATAAATAGTGGGAACTTAACAACTCAAGTTATGACCGTGACTGGTTTTCCCTGAGGGAACACTTATTAGGACAAGGTGACCCTAAGCACAACCAGCCATGGTCTAGTTGTTCTTGGGAGATACTTGCCCTAGGAAAGTCTTGCATCTGCTTACATTCTTTTGATACACTATATTTTGCTTTGTTTATAAAAACTGTTGAAGAAAACTGCACTCTTGTACATAGTAACTATTTGCCCTTAGGATTAATGAACTCTTATATCACGCATTGATAAACTTCTCAAAAATTGCAGGTGAGCATGGGCAGGACAGAACAGATCTCATGAGTGTTCCCCTAGCCTGTCCCATGTTCGGTATTTCATCTCCTTTCTGCACTTTCATTTTTTAATGCCGTATCAACTAAGCTCTAGTGCTTAACTAAGCTGTCTGTTGCATGCCTCCAAGTTACAAGAATTTCTGTGAGAGTTTAAAAGCAAAGTTTATGTTGTGTAAGCTTTGGCTTTTTAGAGTTTGAGATCTAGAGAGGGTTTGGGGGAATCTTTGTAGAAATATAATTTGAAATGAACTTTAAAAGAAAGGTGATACTGAAACAATGCTAAAAAAAGCTAATAAAATTAGAAAGGATAAGGCAAATAATACTATAGTAAGAGAAGGGAGGTGAACAAGTGGGTAGAGGAAACAAAGGCCTATTAAAGCTGTAATTTTGTGAAAGTTGATAATTATGACTCGAGAGAGAGTTGAGATTAGGAGGTGGAGGATTCTGGTAAGTCAGTCTTATCAAGGATCTGGGTAAGGGAGTTGGAACCCTCATGAGTCATGTAGAGGGTGGCAGGCAAAGCTGTGGGTTGGGATAATTCATCCGATAATAGGAGATGGAAAAGTTAAAAAGAAACGGATAAGGTGAAAGTTCACTTAACAGTGTGTCACAATAAAGTGGACCAAATGGCTGTGTTTCTGCAGCCTGTGGAGATGTCTGTACCATATAGAGAAAGGTGTACACCCTGAAATTTTTGTTCCCCTGAATGTGTTTGGTTTTTGCCTGTTAACTTCCTCTAATCTCAGGAATCTGAAATACTCCCTGTCTTAAAAGAACAATATGTTTCATAAGACAGACCAGCAAGTCAACAGATAGGTGTTTATTACTGACATGGAGACAAGTACAAGGATCTGACAGAGAGTGTGAGAACTCCTTGCAATTGCCAATATACTGTGTCTTTGAGCCCCGCATTCTTGAGAATTGTTTGGAACTCTGTTTTTGTTTGACATTATCTTTTCAAGTTCTTGTTGAATGAATAATCTCATGACTAAAAGGAATGCTAACAAGAATACAAAGCTAGAGATCCAGGAATGCTGAAACAGACAGACAATTTAAAAGCTGGATGATAGCTTTGCAGAACAGGACAGTCTGAGTGTGGAGTAGAGAACTTCATGCTTCGAAGTAGCAGTTTCAGGAAGGTTCCTGGTAGTATCTGCACAATAGTCACAGTTGTAATTTAGAAGCAAAAGCAATTATTGAGAGGCATGAATATTAATAGGCAGTTTTCATGGTGAATTAAAATGTTTTCATCATGAAATAGGTATTTCAAAATAAATTAACAATTGAAGCAACTCCTAGTTGACACAGTTGCTTCTACATATTTCTCAGGATGAATACATTAGTTAAAATAAATGGATACTTGCAAAATGAATATAAAATAAGAGAAGGTTGCATAGTATCTAGCATAAGCAAAACAAAAGCCACACATAAATGGGATATCAGAAATTTCACTATCACTGTTGTGATATTCTAAGTATTCAAGGAACTGATAATGACTTAATATTTAACTAACATTATGGAGTTTCCCTTTGTTCTTATTCTCTCTGTATGATACACCTATTCATTCTGCCTGCCCTCTCATTTATGTTTCTATTCACATTTATCAGGAGAAAGCAGAGCCACATGGTTAAAATCCTTTTCAGTATATGAGTGAGTTTCCCTTTTTTATCTCGAGTTGAAGTTTCTTCATTCATAAAGTGAAGTTGATAACATATTGCCTACTTCCCGGATTCATTTTGAGAATGAAAGTGATGATGTATATGAGGTGCTTAGCACAGCACCCAACATATGGGAAGGAATCAATCATGGTTTTTTTTTTATTATTATCAAAATGTACTAAGCACTTAGAATTGATTCTTCAATTTAATATCTCATATATTCTCTGGATATGTTATAATTATCTGTAGTATTAAAGGGTGATAGTAAACCCCTTCTATCTCCCAGAGAGTAAATCTCTGCAAATTGATGCTGTGTTTATGCATCTGAGATACTAAGATCTTCTGATCTGCATAGAAAAATAGACTGAGTCTTGCTCTTGGATATTGAAAACACTTAAAAAGGAATTCCCCCCTGCCCTCACCACCCCTGCCATTACACTTGATGTAAGAAGAGTCTGAGACACACATTTCTATTTCATATCTGATTCTATATCAGATATGATGACAAATTAATAAGAACTGCCAGTAGCTAGAAAAAATAAAAGGTAATGTTGACATCATATAATTTGACATCAGATGGAGGATTCTCTATTTAGAGAGTCTGCTATTCAGCCTACTTACCCTGTGTTTAACATGGTCCTGCTCATGTCTGATATGGTGGGAAGGGTAAAAGAAGAGACAGTCAAAAAGGGGATTAACAGATTTGTTACGGCATATGTATTCATTTCTTCTTTCTTTTTACAGAAAAACTTAGATGAAATGGGAATCCAGATTATAATAAAGTCCCAAAGTAAATAAAAAAGATTGATTCCCTACAATAAAAAAATATAAATGTGCAACATTAAAAATGGGCTCTTTGCACATGCTACATCTTACAGTACATATTATACTAGTTTGATTAGGGATCAAAATAGTCTGCAGTTCACTTAAAAATATATCATGAAAGCTTTTAAATCTAATGAAAAGATTCAACAAGTTTTCAGTTTTAGAAAAGCACCAGATAAGAGTAGGTTTAATTGTTTTAATGTTCAAGGAAAGATTTTCCTTACAAAATGTTTGGTTCAGATTTCTCCTTTGATATAACAGAACTCAACTTTAAAAGCTTTGACTCATTTTTCTGGTGCTTCTACTTCTGCAAATAAAGGATGAAATCGTGAATTCATCCAGATAGATAGATAGATATTCATACATACATACATACATACATACATACATACATACATACAGATATTAAAAATATAGTGGATTCAGAAACCCAATTTCCTGTTTTTTTTAAAAATCAATAACCCTTGAGAAGTCATAAACCACAATTATTTAGAATAATTTCTCCTTCCAAAGCTCAATGATTATCTCAAGAAATCTAGTGTTCAGCTTCTCTTTCCATTGTACAAAATAATTCAGAAAGTGTGTGGAAATTCAAAGATGATGGATTTTTAGAGGCACTCTGAAGTCATTTTAGAGAATGTAGATAGTTGTACTCATCAAAATTTCCTTTTGTTGCCTTTTGAAGAAGTAATAAATCTTTTTATAAGCTTCTTAGCAATAAGGCTTCTTAGCAATAAGACAAGTCAGTGATTATAAAAAGAAAACAGACTTTGATGTTAATTGTACATTAACAGCAATGGATCAGGTCCAAATTTGACAAAATGGGACAATCACAATAGAAAACATTGTCCAAAGCAAACAATGCCCCACTATTTCCTTTTGACTCCCCTGCATTCTCAGGAGCACTGTTAATATCCTGTCAGCTGAGCAGAACTTCTTAGGACATAAAATCTCCCAAGAACGTCATGAAGGTCTTTGGCTTAATGGAGCCAGAAAACCCACAGGCTGGCCAGGTAGAAACAAACCTTGTCACCTATTCCCTTTAAGCCACCATCATTCTTTTTTTCCCAACCTCTAACTTCAAATCTGCCACAAACTGTTTTCTGTCTAGGGAGCATTAAATTGCTACTTAGCTTCACCTACATAGGTCATGGAAATCTAGCTGAAAAAAATGTAAGTTCCTGGATGGGAATTTGAATAAATATTAAGAGATGACTCCCTGGCAGGAGTAGAAACAAACTTTCAGAATGTGGGGAGAGAGTAGGGGAAGCGAATTAAAAATAATATGTAAAACCAACCCTCTCCCCTGCCTGCCTCCTGTCTCTTGTCTCCTCTTCATTCTGTTATGATGGAGAGTGAATTGGAAAAAAATCATTTATGGTCCCATAAAACTATCACTGCATTTTGACAAGGTGTATTCTCCTCTGGAGTTTCAACAAGAAAGAATCTACTTCTAAACTTATTCAGATTGCAGGCACAATTAATTTTTTATGAATTTATGGCTAAAGGTCTCAGCTTCTGCTGTCATTTGGAGATCAGCCTCAGGTTTTAGAGACCCCCTGATGTTATCTGTCTCATGGTCCATTCAGACTATAGTTGCTCATCTCCTCAAGGTCAACAGTGCTCTGACTTGCTGAGTTATGTAATGTGGTGAGTCATGAGACTGCCATTCTATCTGCTACACCATATTAGAATGTAGCCTAATCAATGCAGTCACATTCCACCATTTTGAAATCATATTCTATTGACTTATAAGAGTAGGTTTACATGTAAGAGTAGGTTCTGCTTGCACTCAACAGGAGGCAAATCACTACAGATCACATTACTTCACATTGGCCATACACTATGTTTATTATTCATTGCATATGATATTAGAAGGATAAAGTTACTTGCTCATAGTTAAAAGCTAGTCACTGAACAATTTGATAATTGAACTCAAGCGATGTGGATTTTGAGTCCTTGTTCTTAATCTTATTTTTTTCCTGACATGCATTATATATGATATCTATTGACTGTTTTCAATGTCTTAAAGTAGGACAAATGAGTTGATCAGCCTTTTTTCTCTATGCCCAGCACCTGTGGTATTATGCTTTCTCCATGATTGTATATGCCTAGGCCCAGTAGATGTGCGTATGTATAAGTGGGTTCACCTGGGGCTAGGAGGAAAGGATGAAAGGCAACATCACCCTGGGGTGAGAGAGCATGGGGAGAAGAGACAAGACCCCAAAGAGAACAGCTGAGAACTCCAGAGAGAAAAAGAGGCCAGGGAAAGAGCATGACGATTCCTGGAGACCTGGGAGGTCTTGCCTGACTCCCAGTTCCTCACCCTTGTCCCTGGTCCTTCCCTGACTTGCCTGGTGTGGCTTTGTTACTGCAAGAACCAAAAAAAGATCTACCCAGATTTTTAATTATTGTAGTGCAGCTTGTATCACAAACAATAAGGTTACACTACAATTAGGTACTATGATAAAATTCAGAAATATTGTGTGGGACAGATACAACCTTTGTCTTTAGAGAGAATATTGCCTATGATCTACCCAGGTGGGAAACAGTATGAGGACAATGACTCAAGTTGTGGGGGTGGTTGTGGAAACCCAGAGAAGAATCACTTAGTCTAGAATTGTGGAATCAAAAGAGATTTCTAGGAAAAAGTGGCATAAAACGTTATCCAGGGGTTGGTGGGCAGGAACTGAGTGAAGGCAGCAGATGGATGAAGTGTTTCAGGAAATGGGAGTGATGATATTGAGAGATCCTGTGGTTAGCATAATCATTAGGTGGGCCAGGAATTAGAAGTGTTCCTACAGAATTGGGCAATGATTGTGAGATTACTGTGGGAAGTATGTAGTGTAAAGACGATAGTCATGGGTTAGGAAGTGACTTGTGAAGGAACTTTTCTTGGTATTAGGCATCAGAAAGTCATTGAAGGAAATAGTTTCTACAGTTGTATAAATATTTTATGCAAATAGAAGAATAGTAAGAGGCAGGGGGCCCAACTACAATGTGGTTGTAATAATTCAGGTTTGGGTCAGATGAATGAGGTTTGAGTTGAACAGAGTTGGTATGTGCTTTTCTGTCTTCTTTATAGTATTTGTTTGATACATTTACCAAATTATAGTCACTAAGCATACATCACAATGTCAGAAAAACATTCTTTTAATAAAAAAAAATTAGTAAAGCAGATATTCTCCACAAACACTGTGATCTTCTCATTTCCCCTATTAAAGGATTGCTCATTTGTTCAGAAGAATAATTGCTACTAGCTGAGACACTTACATATATCCTTTATAACTTGTTTTCTAAAGAGCATAGGACTTCATAATGAAAAGTTGTTTCCTGGTTTCTGATAGCCTCCCTGTCATGCATATATGAGCGCAGAATGAGTGTTACATTCTCACCAGTAGGGAATTGCAATTGGTCTTCCTTCTTCACCTAAATACCTATGCCCTCAGGGCCACAAGGTTTGAAGACCACAACAATCCCAGAATCAGACTGCAGAGTTTCTCTTGGAGCATGCAGGATTCAGTGGCACAAAGGAAGAAAGAGGAAACAACTCACTGTGAATCCCAGGATTGTCTCCTTCCTTGAAGGTCAAAGAAATATAATGGGAAAGTATCACACAGAATCTGAACTCTTCACTTTGGGATCATCTGTCATAGTTCCATCAATTCAGAAGTTCCAGTTAGATAGCCTGGGAAAATATATTTCCTCAGGTTTCACAACATCAAAACTAGCGCTTAAATTCTTTGTTCCAAACGACACTCAGACCTGAGTACACTTGACTGCCCCTCTGTCCTAAAAACATGTGTTCAATTCATCATGTTGCCCCTAAGTCAGGATGTTAGTTAACTGGACACAGTGTGCAAGGGTTAGTAAGCTGCATGAGGACCATCTAAAGATATCACATTTTCATCATGGAACCTCTTAATCTTGCCTTATTTGGGAAAAGTAAATTTGTCGATATAATTCAGAATTTTAAGTTGAAATAACCCTTCATTAAGCAGATAGTTCCTAAATGACATCATAAGTGTTGTTACGAAAAAGAGAACAAAAAGTGAAAACAGACACAGAAAAGCCAGAGATGTGAAGATGGTACAGAGAAAGAGGTAGCCATGAGTCAAGGAATACCAACAGATGTCAAAAGCTAGGAGCAAGGAAAGCATTCTCCCTAGAGCTTCCAGAGGGTGTGCTGCTCTTCTGACACCTTGGCTTCAGACTTCAGGTTTTAGAACTATGAGGGAACATAATTGTGCTTTCAGCCATTCTGTTTGTGATAATTTGTTTTAGCAGCCTAGGAAAGTAACATAGGAAGAATCATGGAAGGTTAGAAGTTACTGCCTGCATCGTAGGAAAGGACTTTTTCCCTACAGGGATAGTACCCCATTGACAACCAACATGAAGTGGAGGTACCTGGGCTAAGGTTAGCCTTTACTTATCTCTTCAACACCTTTGTGAAATGAGCAACTAATGTCACCACTGTATCAGTCAGTTCTACGAGCTGAAAGGAAAACATGTTTTGGGCTTTACACAAAATCAGAATGCTAAAGGAAAGGGCCCAGAAATGAGAGTTGGGAGGCATGGAGGTCACACTCTAAAAATATAGATGATATGTCTCAGTTCTGAGCGCTTCTCAAAATGCTTCATGTGAATCATTGCACATTAGTAACATTGCCTTTGGATTCAGTTGGGTGCTCCCAGAAGATTAACTTTCAAATATTCTCCTCTGTTTCTTGGTTTCCTGTCACCATTGGGTTGACAAGACAGAATCATTTTATTCTATAGAGGGTTTAATTAGGCGATTCTTTCCGGAAGCCTATCAAGTCTGGATTGATTAAGATTGCTTTCAGAATGATATTTAATTGGGATAATGGTTTAAATTGGTTATTGATGGAAGAGGATTTGATTGTCACTTGCTTAATTCCCTCTGGATGAGAGCAGAAAGCTCTCCCTGTAAAGCACTTAGTTCTGTAGGTAATTTGAAATATACATATATATTATATAAAAAGAAGTGATTGAGATAGAGCTAAGTTGAGCCAAGAATTTAGTCAAACCATTATTATTTGAATGTAGGTTTCTATGGTAAGACTACCTGAAGTTTAACTACCTTATCACCCACTCGAGCATATGTTTCTTGATATATAAAGGGGACTAAAGAGTAAGTGGGAAGATTCAGAGACAGTGCTTAGTATACAGTTTCTTTTATAGTGAATGTTGACTATTAATACTAGTTATTATTTATATATAAAATATTTTGTGGTGAAGGAAATGGGGGTTGGGGAGGTGACTGGTCAAGGTCCTTGGTGACAAAGACCTGAGGTTCTTTCTTTCCTTAAGTGCCCCCATCACTGGTCCTGTGACTATTTCCCTTAACTCTGTTTGCTTCAATGTCATCTTATTTAGTCCTGCCTCTTTCCCACATCTTGCTCTTGCAGGTTATTTACCATCAACTTGACTGTCACTACCTTGAGTTCTGGCTTTATCTCTTCATGGCCTTCTTCAAGTACAACTATCTGGATCAAAGTCTTTCTGTTCTTCAAAATCAGAGCAGTGATGCCATCATAGCTTTGTTATGGAGCTTGTTAGTCACTGATGCTATCTAATAATAATTGATAACTTATTATATCAAGCAGTACATGAATACATTGTAAGAGCATCTTCATTTTTCATCATAACAGCCTATTTTGTAAGTATTATTTTCTTAATTTGGTTTTATAGTAGAGAAAACTTAGATCTAGTAGTTAAATATGTGATTAAATATGAGAAGGTATCTCAGAATTAAGTAACAACAAGAGTGACAGTACAAAAGAAGCCATGACCCAGTTACACTTAGAAGTGCTGTAAGACTGCTGTGGTTAGTCCTATTCCAAAACTTAAATGAGGACTTGAAAAGACGTGGAAGACTTTGATGCTCCAAGGTGGCTGAAGGCACAGATCTTACAGGACCATATCCATGCACATATTTTAATACTCCAATGTTCCTGAGAATGCACGTGTCTTAAACTTTACTAGTACGTTTTACACTATGGTGTTTCCTTTTATTTTATAAAAATTATAATAAAAAATAGTGTTGTTTTGTTTCTTATTGTTTAAGTAGTTCATCTTGTTTCAAATCAGAAAAACTGGAATTATTCATGTTAGTTGTGAAATGATACAAAAGCTATCTGCCTCAACTAACTTCAGATAATCAAAAAGTTCCTGCTTTGAATGCTTTGAATTAATTTAAAGAAACAGAACTCTAAAGAGTAATGTCATTCAATGTTACTTCAATAAAAATGTTATAAAGGAAGAAAACAGGTTTAAAAAGAAACTCTTGGATCATTTTGATCCAGACATTTTTTAGTTTTAAGAAACAGGATAGAAGCATTTTCTATCTGTGGTAATAAAAATTCAGCTTATAAACTCAAAAAGAAAGAAAAATAACCAGAACTGAATTTCTATGTGAGCTAAACTGCTGGGACATGGGATGGAAATACCTGGCTTCAAATGCTTCTTGATGCACTTGTGATGTGATTAAGGTCAAATACTGAATCACTTCAGCATCATTTGTTCAGCTGTAAAGGCAAGATAATATTCATGTCTAACTCACAGGGTTCATTTCAGGTTTGTTAAAGAGAAACTCTCCTGATCTTTTCATTCTCCTTGTTGTCATTGATGATTTTTGTGAACTGTCTTTAAGGCCACCCAAAACATTTATTTTCTGTGTCATTTTTCCTCCAACCATAAATAGTAACTTCCTATTGAGTTAACATGTGATTGGAGAGTTATGCTCAAGATCTTTGATGAATATAAAAAGCAAACAAAACAAGGACATTCATGCACACACATAAATGCATAATGGCTCAGAGAACCTCAAGCATCTATATTTTATTCTTGGTTTCTTAAGTGTTTATTAAGCATCAGTTGCTTGTCCTACACTATCCAAGAAGATGGGTACAGACACAATATGCCCACCATGCTTTATATCTGGTAGGGTTCCAAGTACCTGTAACCCATACAGAAAAGGCAATGGCTGTCTAAGCGGGGTGGGAGGTTCTGAGGGACATTATTATTTTTATTATAATTTTTAGAGGATAAAAACAAACACAATAATGTCATAATGTCAAATGCACTAATGAAGTTTAAGACACATCCTTTCTCAGGAACATTGTAGTATTAAAACATGTTTTTATAAAATGTGTATTATAACTAACTGAATCATTGATTTATTATTTAGTACTTCACAATTTTTAAGTAAGCACCAGAAATTACTGAATCAGTGAAACCACATTTCAAAACTTGGATAAATCTTAATTTATTTTTACACTGGATAATGCAACAGAAGAAAACCTAAGTTCATTCATCTTTAAAATGCTTTTTGATTAAAAACAGTATATGAATTAACTTACTTTATCTTACAAGATATTTCTATTGTTTCCATCTTCATAGGGCCTTCCTATAAAGCAGAGAAATAAGTCAGCTATTGTTTTCTGTTTCTTTCCTTGATTAATTATTGAGCATCCACAGTGAGGCTAGCTTTTAGAGTTAATCATGACATGATGTGAATTCCAGTCACATCCTAATTAGCAGATGAGTGTCTAAAAGAACATATTAATTTCTGAGAGCTACCTGCATGTATGCAAAACTCCTGTTTAACATTTGAATGATTAGCTATTATCATTCTGGTAGCACTTTCTAGAATGAGAAGACAATAACATCACCTCTGGGTGAATGTTTATCTTGAGATTAACCCAAACATCAGGAGAGAGGACTCTATGCATATCACATTCAAAGAGAGTAATATATTTTCCCATCATGGTGTAGCTAATTTATTAATTATTGTACATTTCTTTGTTATAAATTCAACAAATCAAAGTTTATACCCAGCCTTGTGAAGTACTGTTTTTTTCCATAATACTTGTTGATGTGTTATTAGTGGAGGGTAACTCTTTGCTTTTAAATAATTCAGGTATAAGGAAATAGAAATCAAAGTTCTGTCAAGAGAATAACTGAGTGATTCTTGCAAAATAACTCCAGATATATTTGTTCAATGCTCCTGTCACAAAGCCCCAAATGCAATGAAGAGACTGTGTCTTAAAATAAGATAAGACAGTGTTAGCTCAAATATTTTATAGCAAATCTATTTTATAGCAAATACTGAATCAAAACCAAAGGATTTGCTATGTAAAAGCAAAAACTGGAAACAGTAAAAGCTTACAACTAAATTTAAAATTAAAAGATGGGCAAAAAGTAGAAAAAAGTATGATTTACAGAAAAATATAATATAGGGAGACAGAAATAATCACAGATATATTTTCTGGATGTACTTTTCAGTTGAAGTACACAAAATACAATAGCAACAATATAGAGAATATGACTCCAGGTGATGGTAAAACATTTAAAAATAATCATAGACTGAAAACTAAACCATATTTATTAAAATCCTAAGTGGTAGAATTGGAAAATCTTGGATACTTTGACACAAGGCCTGATTATCCATTCCAATTCTGTCACATCGGGCAGCCACATAATCTCCCAGTCCTGGTATTTTCAACACAGAGATTATAATGCCACCTACCACATACAGTTATTTTAAGTGTAAAATGTTACATAGTAAGTAAAGCAACCAGGAATTTAACTGACATTGTACGAATACAAACTACTATTTCTAGTACTTATCTACATAATTATCTCCTTGTATAATTTATTATTTTTTCTGCAATGATTTTCATTTTTGTCCTTTACTTTCTATGTTATGGAAGATCTATCAAATCTGTTATAGCTTTTATTCAGTTTTCAATAATATAAATTTTTTTCACAGTTGCCTGCAAGTATATTTCAGTTTGGTGATTGTCTTTTGCATACAATTACATTATTTTCACATGTTAATCAAACTCCTTTGTATTACCATATAATGTCTTTTCTTAATTTTACTTAAAACATGTCTTGTAAATATCAAGATATACAGTGCTTTCAGAAGTATTTTTTTAAGGAGATCATTCCTTCCATGGCATTTTCTTACTCTAAATTTTAAGAATGTCGGTTTTTTCATAGATTTCCTTAATATTAGACTAGCCATGTTTGCCAATTTTTGATATATGCAGACTTCATCAATTTATAGAGCGATTTACCAATTCCTTAGAACTCTGTCCAATCAAGGTCAGACTTTCTTTTGTTCTATCAGGTACTCACTTGGTGTATAAACATACATAAATAAATGTATACATATATGTATAAATAAGTGTACATAAATACACATATATAAGTAAGTATATATTATACATAAGTGTATGCATAATATACATGGGGAAGAGTGGTGAGCAAATTTATTTACATATAAGTTTACATATATACATATCTTAGTATGTATATATACATACACTTGGTGTATGTATATATATAGAGAGAGAAGGAGATAGAAAAACTGTGTATGTGTCTATTTATATATCTCACTAATACCCTAATTCACAGACATGCTTTTTTTTTTTAATTAAGGTGTATTGCTTTACAATCTGTATATGATTCAGAGATATAGGATCACATTCTTCAGATGTTTGTTACCATAATACAACCACATCAAGTCACCCATAATCCTTCATCATAATCCACAAAGCACCTTCCACACTCTGCTCTCCACTCTTCCCCTTGTTCATCTCAGGCTTGCTGTTGGATTTCTAGAGTTTCTTACTAGTTTTGTTGTTGTTGTTGACCACTTGTACTATTTCTTTATATTCCAGATATATTGAACCATTTAGTATTTGTCTTCTGATTTATTTTATTTAGCATCGTCCCTTCTAGTTTTATTCATTATTACAAATGGGCAAGAGTTTATCTATTTTATAACTGGATAGTACGCTGCTGTGTGTGTGTATATGTATACATATACACATATATGTATATACACACATATATACACATATGCATACATATATGCATATACATACATACATATACATATATACATATATATACATATATATATAGCACATCTTATATAATCTACCATATCTTCTTTATCTACTCATCTATACAAGGGTGTTTCCATACATTGGTTATTGTAACTAATGCTGCCATGGATATAGGAGTGCATCTACCTTCAAATTAGTGTTTGTAATTTTTTTTTTGGTACTTAAAATTTCTGGATCATGTCTTAGATCTAGTTTTGATATTTTGAGAAACCTTCCTACTGTTTAGATTTGGGGTTGTACCTGACTTCTTTGCCACCAACAGCCACAGACACAATTCTAAATAACGGGGAAACCTGAGGCACAGGCCACAGATAGTCACTGCTCATATAATAGAAATCAAACAATATATAAATAGAAAAATTGTTAGTTTGGAGGAAAATAAAGTAAGGTAAAGGGTTGGGGGGCTACAGATGATACTCTGGAGGGGAAATGTAACTGGGCAAACCTTCAAACAAGAAAAGGAGACAAAACTGCAAATAACTGAATGTACACCATCCTCAGTGAATATACAAGGTCAATGCAATAGCACTGTGGTTCGTCAGGCTGGCCTATTTGAAAAACTGCAGAAAGCCAATATAGCTGGAACTGAACTATATAGTCCCAAATTTCATGTGTGTGGGCTTCAATTACATTTCTAATACACAACAATACCATGGTTATTTTGGAGCTGCTTAATTGGGGTAGTGAAGGAGGCATTTTTTTTTATCCTTACTCAGGTTTTCTGACCGATCAAAATCAAGTGCTTTTGTCAACTTCCCAGGTGCTGAGGGTTAAGGAAATGCCTCTACGTTCCAAGAACATCCAGCTTTCTACCACACGCACTCTCCACATTCCACAGGTAGACATATGGGGAGAAAAAGGCAAAACATTTTTCTCATTTCATAGAGATTACAGCCTGTTCTGTGTTAGGTTGGAACATATGGTATGTGTAGAATTACGTGTTTCTCAGTCTATTAACATTCAGAGCATTCGTAGGAGGTTTATCCATACCAAGCATATGTTCCTCTCTAGTTTTAAATACATAGATCTGTTGTCAATTTTGCCTTCATACATATATTAGAAAATATTTTATCAGAGAGTTTTAAGGAGAAGCTCCAGACAGATCCATCTTTGTGTTCACCTGGAGTTTTGAAGGAACATTTAGAGTTCTTCAAGGTGCAACGAAGCTCCAGGGAAAATCAAGTTTGGAAATACAGATCTTTAAATATTCCTTGTGGAAGTGAGAAACCTACATGCCTTGAAACGAAGAGTCTATCTTTCTCATCATAACAATTCCTGTGTTTGGAAAGACCTGTATGAGTGGCTTGGAGTAGATTATTTCCTTTGCTTGTTCAGCTGAACTATTCTCCTCCTTTAGGTTTCAGTTCAAATTTTATCTTCTTACAGAGATCTCTCCTGATCTGGAAATCCAGAATCAGGCAATATATATTAATTTATCCCAAGCAATCCTTTTCTCTGATTGTACTTATCCTATATTTCAGCAAAAAAATGTATTTTTCTGTTCAATATTTATCTCCATCATGAAACTATATGTTCACTTATGACAGGTTTTATTTCTACATTTAATTTATCATTCTACTCCCCACTTATCACACTGTTTGCTCCATATGAAATGTTATTTATTTGATTTAGAAGGTTAGAATAAGTCAACTAACATAGAAGGTACTTATAAAAATACATTCAATATACACAATGTGAAGAAAAGTGAGGACTTTGGAGACAAAGGGGGCTGTTGAAGAAAATACATCAGGATTTTCTGCTACAGAAAAATAAATTATGGAGAAAAGAAAGGGCAGGAATAGGAAACAAAAGAGTGTACTTAATATGTTAACTGATCCTAGCTTGCTTTCTGTGGGAAAATATCTAAAAATACAGTTAAGAATGCAATTTATATTTTTTATTATTAGACTTTAAGTGCAGATATTCCTATCATAGAGTAGACAACTAATCTATCATATAGAATAACGTTTCCTATTTTGTGGGTAAGATTTAGGAGACAGGTTCCTCTAAATTGTTCTTATATTTAAAGAGAAATTTGTCCCAGTCCCATAAAAATGTCAGTGGGTCAGAGGGTTTAGATTAGGTTTAGGGAAAGTCTGGTTGCTCACAGTTTTCTATGAGGTATCAGGATTTGTAGAGACTGTGTTGTATTATAAGGCAAACATTTAAATCTGAAGAGGTTATTTGAACTAAAATTCATTTGTTTGGTCTATGCCAAATGAGGAACAGTTAAAAGAACTTTGAAGTGGGTCTGGGGAAAGACCTGCATGGAGAAAAAAGAAGGAACAAAGTAAGAAAATGATTGTTTGGCTATAATTAAAAACCTAGTTGGATGTTTGGAATTGGTTATCCTTGGGTTTCCATTTTGTAAGCTTAAGGTTTCATTTCCAGACTTAGATTTTGGTTTACTTCTGTAGGCTGCAAAGGCATCACAGTCACCTCAAACTAATGGACTCTTTGATTAATTAAGTTTAGAGTTGAAAGGATGACATTTTCTAGAAAAGAGAAAGAGAGAGTAAGGAAGAATTATTATGTCATCTTTTAAAACATCAACTGGCCAGTAAACAAAAACTTTTAAGCTCCCTGTAGAGTAAATAGATCAAAATTTCATTTATCCCGCATGAGATACGATGGGCAAGAGAATGTTTTCTAAGCAAATGCAATTTCTCTTACTCACTTAAGGGATTCATGCCTGAAAACTGATAGAAAGCAGGAAGCCCCAGAAAGTTAAAAGGAAAGTGAACTCCTGCAAGTCCAGGTCTTTCAGATAAATTCAAATACTTTGGGGAATTTCATGTAAACTGGGCCTCCAGCAAGAAATGCTGTTCTAAAGGAAGGAAAAGAAGGTGGTGGCTCATCCTAATAGCTAAGGGAATTCTAGCCCTGCATTTGTTTCTTATTAGTTGTTCAGTGAAGGGACAGGAATATAGGCGTGGAGAAGGAAGTTCAGCAAACAATTCACATGAGTAGCAAGTCGGTAATTCACAAAAAATAATTTTAAAAATCCAACAATCCATTTCTCAGAATATTGAACAATATAAATTCATCATTAAAAGTAAATCACAGTAAGCAAAGTGTGGAATGACAGAATGAAGGAGAGGGGTTTTCAGATAGAAAGGCTATTGCAAAGTCATAAATGATGCTCTCTGGAGAAAAAGAGTCAGAATCACATCAACCATCTCCTGTGTCCTAAGCTGTAACCTGACCTTTTCATATTCATTTCTAAGAATATGGATCTTTGACTCTTCTAAATTGCATATAAAATAAGAAACCCAAGAACAAAGATCAGATTTACAAAAGAAAAAGAAAAAAAACAAATGTTCTTAAGATAATTTATTGTTATCATTGTTCTTCCCACTGATGATAATATTTTTTTTCCGTTTCCAAAGGAAAGGTTTCATGTAGGAAGAAATGTGAAGTAGGATTCACATTGATTGAAAACCAAAAGTAAAACATTAAATGAAAAACTTGGCAAATTCCAGGCATTTTTCCCTTTCTCCATTTCAGAAAGCAAGTATACATTTTACTTTGTACTCAGCCACTAATGAGATAGGAGGAAATTATCTTGAAGAGACAAAGGGGAGCATAGTGTACAGGATGCTTGGCAGTAAGGCACTAGGATTTGAGCATCAACATTTCTTTACCAGGTCTTTTACTATTATGAAATGGTTCAGACCTTCAGATGTTGTCTTGCTTATCTGGTGAAAATTATTTCCTCAAAATAATAAATATCTTTATATACTTTATCATCATAACCATGTCCCATATATTTAAGCCTGAGGCTGGAAATCTCCAAAACACACCAATCTTCAGCAATTCATGGAAAGGCCAAACCTCCAGGATAGAGTTTAAATGAAAAGGGATTGTGAATAATAATTGGAACCCTGTGCTAATTGACAAAATGGGCTTCCATAGTCTGGTATAGACTGTTAGTTATATTATAAAATATTTATTTTCTTTAAGTCACTAAAATTATATATAAATCTCTCATTTTCTTGCTGCATAAAGGAGAGGCAGACCTCTGCCTTTCTTGAGATGGTAATTCTTTCATCAAACTCCATTCTGCAAAACAAACAGACCAAAAAGAAAAAAAAAAAAAAACACACACACTCTCTTTTGATCTTCAATTTACTTTTGTTGTTTAAAAAAGATGTTTGACATTTTGAGCACACTAGTAGAGACTAATAGACACTAGTAGAAACTACTCTTTGAGGGGCAGCTTATGAGTTCCAGATAAGGATTCCTCACCATCTCCATTGATTTATAGATTAGATAGAAGTGTCCTGTGGGATCTTCAGCAGAAGTCTTGTTGACTTTCGCGAAAGTTAGACATTGCATATTAGACAAACACAGGAGTAGTTATATCCGGAAATATTGTTCCGGTGATTCAGTGGCTACACAGAGTCTATGGATCAGAGTCTAAGATCATATGTATATTAGTGTACTATTATTTTACAGTTCACTTTTCAAGACCCTTTTTATCTGTGTATGTCATTTTTGATTGTTTCTATTTCTATAACTTCAAATTATCTTTTTTTTTTTTTCATTCCATAATGTTCCATGGAAGTTTACATGCAAGTGAAGAAGTATAGATCTCAGTGAAACTTCCCTGGAAAGCTTATAAATTTGGTAATGGAGATGAGAAAAAATCATACAGAAATAACTGTAATGAAGGTCAAAACAGATATGTTTTGACATATCTAGTTATTTTAGTAGCCTAAACATATCCAATATCAGGATACAATTCAAAATATAATGAATTTTATTGAAGAATAACAGCTATAGAAGTCAAAACAAGAACAACTGTTTCCTCCTCTAGAAGATATGATGTTTTTATAAAGAACATGTCCTTTACAGATAGAGAGACAACTTTTAAATAAACCTGAAAAGTTAAACTAAGATATTTCAGATAGAAGGTATAATTTGGGCATAACAAGATAAGGAAGAAATTATGAAATATTTTTCCAAGTTTTAAGGATCATAGAAAATACCATAACCACTGTCACAAAAATTGGAGAGTTACTTAATTGGATCATGGTGTTTCTTGTATGCATGTAAAGAATTATAAAATAGAGTAAAAGCTTCTTAAGTAGACTACCAAAGGTCTTATAAAGAGGTCTTGGACATTTGAATATTAGATTGTTAGTAGTTATCAAGATAGATTTTTGTGGTTAAAAACAAACTGAAATGTATCAGCTAAAGGATCACCATGGTGGTGATTAGGTAGCATTAGCAGTGGAGTAGCAGAATTTAAAATTGCCATCTAACTACATAATAGACTCAGGAGTCCAGGGAAGAAATGCCACAATGTGGTATTAAGGGCAAAATTACTTAATATCTTTTCTGCTACAAATTAATTAAAGATTTACTGAAAGAATTCCCTGGTGAAATGTGTTGAGTAGATGTTACAGCATTTGGTTTTGGCCTCATTCAAAGGCCTCATTTTGTTGACTTATCATTCTCAAGAGTTTGTATTGCAAATGACATCTAAAAATTACTAATATGGTTATGATTTCAACAACATTATGTCAAGCAGTGTGCCAAACTCTATTTATGTAATCTTATTTGGCCTGAAGTGGGATTTATTATTATGCCCATTTCACAAGAACTCCAGAAATAGTGTAATAAGTCACCTAAAAATCACATGGCTCATGTATAATGAATCTGAACTTTGAGCTCAGAGGATCAACTCCAAACCTATCTCATAACCATTATGTGATTTTAAAGTTAAATAGTGCTGGTAGATTGTTATTAAAAATTTAAAAATCAGAGAATTCCTGGATGTTCCCAAACCATAGAATAAATTCCTCTCTCTTAAAATAGTATTTGAAGGTAACAAAAACTGTATTTTTTCAAGAATTAGTGACACCTGAATATAATCAATAACAATACTCTGTAAAAAATAGAGCATGTTATATAATCTTCTATCTGCTTATATACCAAAAAAGTAAATCCATCCAACTGTATACACATTTTTCTAAGTGATATCTATATGTAGTTTCAATTTTTAAAGTCTTTTTTATCTTTACTAAATAAACCATAATGAGAATATGTTACTGTTCTAAGATTATTTATAATTAACACTTGTGCTTTCTCATAGAAAACATAATCTCTGCATATATCGTTTTATATAGGAAGAATAGGACCGTGATTGTTACTTTTTTAGTTGACTGCTAATTGAAACTCTACACATCTGCCATTACTCTTAAAATTTCTTTCAGTGCTCTTCAAGACAAAAGGTGGAATGGGTTGGTGACTGTCAGTCTGACTCAAAGAAAACATGTAATCAGTTTATGAAAGTAGGACCAGATTAGAAAAAAAAAATTGAACACTGTGGATTTAGCTCTTAGCATCATCAGAATCAGGGTTTTGCAGTTTTCTAAGATAAAAAAAGGTGACAATATTTTGTTTCCCCCCAAATCCTTATTTACCTGTCACTATTTACCTACTCTTGGTTTGTATAAAATCTGTATCACCCACATTTTGTCTCTTTCATTTCTTTGTGTATGTTGAGATTCTAGTGACTGGTATTTGAGAAATAGTCATTGCAGATCTGTTTTAATCATCATCTTTCTCAATTTTAATCAATTACCACAGCATGACTCAGCAATAACTTAGCTAGTTAGAGAAATCATTTAGAAAGCTAATTTTCTATTTTCTAAAAGTCTTTCTATTTGTTTTGCTTCTTTTTGTTTTGCTTAAGGACTAGGAAGTCATCTTATTGTTTAAATTAGATTATTTGTATTGAGGTAACATTGGTTTATAAAACACTCTATTTTGGGAAACAGATTCATACCTACTTAGATGTATATTACCATACCAGATCTTCAAACAAGACACCCATAGTCCTCCATCTAGACCAGCCCACTGGTCTAGAAACCATTTGGATATTTACCCCTTTCAAAATCAAATCTAGCTTAAACTGTGAGAGTCCTGTCAATCGATTGTATTAAGTGTCAATAGAAGCACCAATTAGTTGGGATTGTTCAGCAAGTTGATTTTCTTATTCTTCAAATGAAATGATATGAGTCAGAGAAAAGACTATCTTTCCTTTTGTGAACATAGTAGATTTTGGTATCCAGAAAGGTTTTGAGATGTAAAATATACCTACTGTTCTTTTTCTGTGAGTTTGAAAAATCATTAACTCAAGCATATACATGCAGAAAATTTAGACCAAATGTAATGCAGGGTGGGTTATCTTTTCAAAATAAGGAAGAGATATATTGTTACTAAAAATACACAGTAGGAAAGGGTGAATCAGTAACTGACAATTTAAACTTTTAAGGATCAAGCAAGTGAGCCATCTGGATTTAATCAGCATAAATCTATAGCTGCATTAGCTCCACAATTAAGATACTCATAAAAACCCAGTGTGTGAGTAAGAGCTTTCCTGAATCATAATTTAGCCCTGATACTCTATTAAATGACTGCTTCATGCTTCAATTTAAGACCACAAAGAAAATGCATGAAGCAGATAGGTGCTGAAAAGAGGAAAAGATATTTACTCACTTATTTTGTTAGTTTTAATCTTGTTTCATTAATCAAGAAAAAAATTGTTCTTTTAGAGATGTTTAACATCATAATTTTAGTAACCTTTCTTATTGATGTATTAGAATGTCTAATCAAAATAACATGGGTTAAATAGTTTTATTATAGATTTATAGTCAAATTTAAAAACATGTTAGATAAATGATCATCTATGCTAATTATAATGTGTGGGACACCATGTACTTTAGCCCCACTAAACAGAAAATGATGTGTCACAGACATAAATTGCTGTTTTATTTTGTTGCCTATTATATGTCTTTAAAATATGACCATATATATTATTATAACTATGTATTATATGTAGTTCAGAAAATATAGAAGATATATAATTGATAAGGGGGTGCCTACCCCCCCTGGGTGTCATTGTCTTCTGTTTAAGATTGCAAATTTTAAGAAGGATAGGCTAAAATGTGAGAATGGTCTTGATTAAAATTTCCTTTCAGAAAGATGCAAGGGGGAGGAAGAAGTAAAACAGGTTTTTTCTTTGTAATGTGATAACTCAGGAGCTATTCCTGGAAGGCAGAAAAACAGAAATAAAGATATATAAAGAGGGTTGAAACAAACAAAGGGATTTTGCCTTGTGGGATGAGCATTTTTTGGTCAGGGACTTTGGAGGATGAAGATGTGAGCCATGTGAGCTTGGCCATGTGGCCAAGGCCTGAGGCCTGAAGCCTTTGGCTGGCCCAGGCTAGGAGTGTGTCTGCTAAAGGAAGTTAAGGAGTTTGGAAATTTAAACTCCGTGTTGGAATTTGTTTCGCTGAGTTTGACTTGTGTCTGGGAGAGGCCATGCGAAAATCAGGCCTGAAAAGAAAGTGAACTTCGCTGGTTCCAGTACTATAAAGCTTTTTCCTACTACCTGCAGGAGGACAAGAAGACAACATGGAAGAATTGGAGCATGCCAAAGAACCATGCCAAAGATGTCTTCGAGCACGTGGAGATGAACTCTGACTGACTGATGTTGGTGAGATGATCAGGCCTGAGAAACTGAGGATTTTTAGACAATCTGGGGAGAGGGTTGGACAATGTTGAGAAAGGTTTTGGACAATGTTAAAGTAATTTGGAGTTTTACTTACATGTTTCTTTTTGTAGTAATTAAAAAAATAAATTAGTCTGCACTTTGAGTCTTGTTTACTTGGGATTTTGGTGAGAATGCTGGGAATGATAAAAAAAAAAAAAAAAAAAACCACCAAAGTTTAAAAGAGGGTAAATTGAGACAAACTAATCTAAGTTTAAACTGTGCTTCTAAGTTTTTCTTTTTTAGGTCTGAGAGAGGGGGAAGGAGCTAAGATAGGTTGATGGCTGATTTTTGCATACCAATAGTAGGTGAACAGAAAAGACACAAATTAACTGCTTGGAGCCTGCTTCTTAGGGAAAAGCAGGTAGAGGTATCCAAAATTTAAGTTAAAAGTTTTTTTTTGTTTTTTTACCTGGTTTCATAGTGAATGTACAAGTCAAGGAAAATCATCATGTTATTATTTAATGCGTACATACTTTATTAAGTCATTAATCATTAAAATCTAGGAAAATTATTAAATTGGGAAATGTTGAAACTCAATGTCTGAGTTCTGAATATGAATTGAAATTTGGAAACCAACAAAAAACATCTATTACATTTTCTCTTCAGAACAGAGAAGATTTTCAAGAACTGAAGCTGAAGTGAGATCTGGAGCTCAGTAGAAGTAGGAAAAGCACAGCTAGATTTCAAAGAAATCTTGGGGGAAAATGAAATTTTCAACATTTACTGAGATGATGTCACGGTGTGATTTTTGTAGACATGGCAGAGGGTACTGGGGCACTAGTGGTGGTCATGCTGTAAAAATGCTTATTTGTAGAGGTTTGATCCTATAAACCCCAAAACAGATACAACAGTATAAACAACTTTACCTGATAAATAAAGTTGAAAATAAAATTTTGAAAATTCTCTAAAATGACTTCAATGAAAATCTGGATTACCCAGTAGTTTACAGCCTAGGATACTCAAGCAATAACGATTGGAAAGAGAAAAGAAAATAAAAAATTAAAACAAGCAATGAAGATAAGGGTAGAACTGGTGTAGACTGAACAATTAAAGCTTACTATAGAGAGACACAGCCAAATAAAGAGATGATTATGTATGACTAATATAGAGATGAGCAAATGATTTTCTATAAACAGAGTTTGGAAGTCTGATACTTGTAGAATTAGTGAAACTGAGACGTAGAGATTACAAAAGAGTGGGGACAAAGAGATTTTTCAGATGCAACCAAAAAGTTCATTTTCTTCCCCTGCAGTGATGAGAATGATTAAGATGCTTGGATTAAGGAAGACTTTTCACCAAGGAATTCTGTAGAACATTGACCTACCATTTGAAAGAAAAGTGGTTTTGTATTCAAATAAATTGAAAAGTGATACTGGACACTACCATGACCCTCCATAGAAATTCACAACTCATATTAGCACACTATAAATTCCAGAAAAAACAGTACATTAAAGCAGTGAATACTTTTAACCTGTTTACTGATATTTAATACTGTGTTAAGCCTTCTTGCAAGGTATACAGTTCATTTACCCATGAAAGTGTGTTAGAAGTTGGAAAACAGCAATATTGACAAGCCATGCCTAGTAGAAAATGTTCAAAGATTTAAGTCTGTGCTGAGCTAAGTGAGTTTCTGTGATTTTCTGAACAGTAAATTGCTTTTTCTGGAAACATTCTTTTTTTTTTTTTAATTTTTAGTGTGTTAAAAGCCTTTTCCTGAACTGATACCAGATTTGGACTAGGCTAGAGGGTAAACCAAGGAACAGGTGTGCCAAATAAGAATAAAATATGGAGGAGGTGATAAAATGTTTTCTTTGCAACTTGCTCAGGTAGACTTACCAACATTAAGCATGTGTATACGCATTATATACAAATGTATAGTACATATATTCGTATATGAGTATATGTATAACATTAACAATGTACAAAATGTATTTGCTCACATCTTACTTTTCAAATCCCCTATCCAAATAACAGAAACTATGCATCTGTTTCTCTCCCCTTCAGATCAGCTCTCTCTTAATTACATTTACTTATTATCTACCTATCTATCATATATCTATTTATTTTTGACTTTTAATTCTTACAGTGTTTTTCCCCCCTCTAACCTACTCCTTGACACTTGATAATCAAGCACTCTTTAACACGAGATTGACATGGGTATCTGAAGTGACTGACCTCTAGTCTATGGAAACAGAAGGAAAACCAAACTAACACATTGATTTCCAGCAGTTGACCTAAGACACTGAAAACTTCTCAACCTTTTCATGACCGATTTTTTTCATATCACCACAATTTTAATTAATTCAGAATGAAATAATTTTTAAAAGAAAACAAAATCTTAAGAATCTGTTTTGTCATTCTGAGGTTGCAATTTCAGGTTGTTAAATTTACCTTCTGGAATGTGTCATTGAGTAGAAAAGCCAAGTAATTGCTAGCTATCTCAAAATTAATACCACTTCATTCTTTGACAGTGAAGAAAAATCAATAAAACTGTGGACATGGAAAGTTTTTGGATTCTGTTAGGAGAAAATGGATTTAGTTCACCACCAGGAGAGTAGAAAGCAAGTAATCAGTAGGCCTCACACAGTCATTAAGACTCTCAAAAAATAGATGGGAAATCAGCAAGAAAGGGGAGACAATATATGTTACTATTAAATTATAAGGTTTTGAGTTCAGGCAGTTTATTTTATATATTGTTTCCTATATACTCCATTACAAAGGGCTAAGAGCACAACTGCCTCTGG
This sequence comes from Uropsilus gracilis, assembly GCA_004024945.1. Lineage (NCBI taxonomy): Eukaryota > Metazoa > Chordata > Mammalia > Eulipotyphla > Talpidae > Uropsilus > Uropsilus gracilis. Next base: position 10,948 of record PVHY01002090.1, on the reverse strand, counting down.
ATTGGTACATACTGCAAGTAAGCTGGCATACTTCAAGTAGTATACACAAATTAAGGAATAGTACTGATTGCAGAAGAGGCTGGGGCTTCCTAAGGAACTTTAGGGGTAATTTGGCTATGCTTTTTATAAGAGGAGTGAAGGAAAAGGTGAAAGAACACCATGGAAATTTTAAAACATGCCTACAATCTTCTTGACATCCCTCTCATTGAGAGAGGGAGCTATACTTACTCTCTTTGAACTGGGCATACTTTTGCAATTGTTTCAACCAGTATGGTGCAATAGGAAACACTATTATGTTAACTAATGATGACACTATAAGATTATCTTCAGCTTTAAGGACTCACACAGGAGAATTTCAGTTGCCATGTCAAAATCTCGACAGACTGGGGGACTGTCAAGCTGTGAGGAAAGTGAAAGCACTCCAAATGGAGAGACTCTATAGAGCAAATACACATATATCACATGCTCTTACATTCACACACACAGACATACAAGTGCATGCACTCTCACACTCACCAACTCATGTTCACATCCATCCATATGACACACAACACTCATGCTCACACACACACTCATGTGCATACACACATATCTCTTCAGATAGTCCCAGTTGTTCTAGTCATCTCTTTTACTGTAATTGTTTGAGAGAACCCTAATCAGAACTGAATCCTTCTCTACTTCCTGGACCGTAGAATACAAAACAGAATGAAAAATAACATAATGCTGACCAATTTTTAAGCCACTAATGAGTCACTCAACAGAAATAAATAATTAGAACAAGTGTATTTCTTGTTTATTTTTCCCCACAGAATCTCGAATTTAATGTGTGATTATAGAAAGTCTCTGAAATACATTTGAGTTAGAGTAATTTAATCATTTAATGTTTTCCAGAACCAATAGATTTTAAAATTAATATTAACTAATTAAAATCAATGAATGAGTTAATTAAAATCAATTAATTAACTAATTCACATGATTGAGAAGGCATAGTCTAAAATCTAATGGGGAAGACTTGTAGGCTTTGGACCTAACAAAGAATGGCAGTTTTGGTCTACAGGTAGTCCACTGGCATGCAGGAAGAGCTAGTACCACAGAAAAAAAGAATCAAAGACTGCTAGTAAAATTCCTTTTTGTTCAGAAGTTAGTCTTTTCTTCGTGCTAGGCCTTTACCTGGATGAGGCCCAACTGCATTTGTACCATTGCAACACCTGAGTCATAAGCAAGATGGTCTTTTTGCTACAGAGGGTCAAATGACTTCACCCGTTGGTTGATAAAAGATCAAACGTCTTCATTAATTGGTTAAAGAATGAAATTATTTAATATTTTTGTGTTTCATCATCACATCATCACCTATGTTACAGGTTTAATCTTTCTCCTCTTTCTTTCTTTGATACAGATATAGATTTCTATCTCTCTATCTGTCTATCTATCTATCTATCTATCTATCTATCTATCTATCTATCTATCTATCTATCTATCTATCTATCTATCTATCTATCTATCTATCTATCTATCTATCATCTATCATCTATCCATCACCTCTCTTTATCATTATCTACCTACCAATTTGTAGATCCTGGTAGCCTAGTGAAATAAGATCATTAAAACATTTAATTAGGCCTCACTCCAGTCAGATAATTCATAGGCAAGAGAAAAACTGGATACAGCTGCATACATTCAGGGAGCACGAGTTGTGAAGAGTGGCGTTATGCTGTCATAAGTTAAAGAACCACCAGCACTTGAAATGAGACCTGGTTCAGATCCTTTCCTAGAATCTTCAGATTTATCTAGGAACATGGTTTGCTGAGAGCTTGGTCTTGGGTGTGAAAGCTCCAGAACAGTATAAACTTAATTTTCTTTTATGGAAGCCACTAAATTGATGGTATATCATTACAGCATTTCTAGCAAGCTAACATAATCCTGGAATATTTAAGAATGTACTTCCTTAAAATTTTTTTTGTTGTTATATGACTAATTTTCTTCTTCATCCTTCCAGATCTCTCTTTTTCCTTTTTTCCTCATCTCTTAGAACTCCAGTTATGTAATGTATGTATCAGACCACTTGATATTACCCCACCATCAGATCCTGTTTTCCTTAGTGTTTTTTTTTTCTATTTCTGTTCTTCAGATTAATTTGTCTTCATAAAATCTTCAAGTTGACTGACCATCTTTTCTGCCTTCTCAAGTCAATCATTAAGTATATTTGATGATCTTCAAATCTCGAATGTCTATTTTACTTTCACCCTAGGATTTGTACAAGGTTATTATTTATAGTTTCTATTTATTTAGTGAATGCTGCATATTTTAAAGATATTTTTAACACATCAAATAAATCACTAATGAAAGTTCTTTCCCCATATTTCTGACATCTGCATCACCTAGAAGTCTTTTTATCAACTACTATTTCCCTTGATATGATTAATCTCTGTCCTATTTTCTGAAACTTGGAATTTGTGATTTTTATAATGGAAATTAAGGGTGATCAATTATAGTGATTTGGACTTTATTTGTGAATTTCCAAAGAGCACTGGCTTTTCACCAAACAGTTTATCTCATTTGACTGAATCCTGCCCCTCCTGTAATGGGCAGCAACAATGGGCAATATTCCAGTCATTCCCCTCTACTTAGCATGTTGGCATTTCTCCAGCTTGTGGGTAGTTTAGGGATTAACCAAGGGATTGTGTGGAGTTTACACAGGGTCTTAGGGATCACTTTCTGTGTGTTACTCATATCCAGAGTTTTATCCCTCACTTTGTATCTACTTGGGCCACTCTAAACTCCATTCTCTATCTCCTTAATCAAGATATACAAGAACATATTTATATTGTGGATTTATGTTGAATTTGTAGCCAATTAGAATTCTTATTTGCCCAATGCAATGTTTATATACTGGAGCATTTCTTAAAAATATTTACTGCTTTGCATTTTTCCAAGCATTGATAAATACTTTCCTAGCATTCCCTTTTTGTCAGTGATGTTAAGCAGAAATATACAAATGCAAGCTAGAAGGTACATTTAAAGGGACATATTTAAGAGAATGAAATGACTATGTAAACAGGAATTAAGAGTATGATCTGATAAAAGTGACATATCAAGATTTATGAGAATAGTTATAAAAGGTAGAAAAGGATAATTGAATACATATTAAAGGTATTAAGAGATGTAAAATTTAACAAAATAGTATAAAAGGATAATTGAGGAATATGAAGTAGGTTGTGGATTGTGGGCATTCCAAATGTGGGAAACACCTTGTCCAAGGAACATAGAAATTAAATAAAGAACTATAACTTATCAAATACAAATGGAGAATGAGAAAGAAGGGAGAGACTTGATCTTGAGCTTGAAAGACCTTTTATACCTTATAAAGGAGTGGACTTGTTTCCTGTTAGGAATTAAAAAATTCCTCACTGACCTACCTGGAGTATAATGCTTATACTTGCATTTTGGGAAAATAATGTGTAGCAGCTACAGTGAAAACAGATTGGTGCAGGAAAGATCAGTTAGGTGAAAAATACTGAAGCCCTAATCCAAAATTATTAGGTGCAGTGGAAAGAAGGTGGTGGATGAAAGGAACATTCAGAAAACCAGATAATCCAGGTGAGATATAGAAAGGATGACTCAAGGGTGATTATGAGATTGCAGACTTGAGTAGCAATGTTTTAACCAAAATACACCCATGTACAGGGATAAAATAAAAAAAATGGTATAAAGGGCAGAGATTTGGAGGAAAAAGATAATTACAGAATGGAAGACATTAAACTTGAGGTTCAAAGGACTTCATTGCAAGTTATATTAGTTTTAGCTTATTGTTTCAATTCTTTGGGCATTTTTACACCTTAATTTTATGCTAATATTCCTGATTGTATTTTCATAGATATGAGAGATGGAACATGATATAATGGGTGTGAGGAATGCAATGGGATTAAAATTGTCCTTCCAGGGTACTTTTTTGTATAAGAAATAATTCTACACGATACCCGTATATTTATTTTGATCTGGCACAATAGTCCATTGTGATTTTACAAATAAAGTAAATAAAAACCAGAGAGGTTAATTAGTTATAACTAGGTTTTTGTGAAGTTAGCCCATATTTTAGGTTTATGACCCTACTAAATCTATCTAAACAATTCCTACAAGTGGATGATGCAAATATCCAGTGGGAGACAGAAAGAGCTCCTGTGAATAATTTAAGCAATGGCATTTTGAGACATGCAGAGTAATATTATACTGCATTTTTCTGTTTAAACACATTTTATCTTTTTCCAAGTATATTTAATCTTGTCTCCCTTTGTAGCCCACATATTGAGTTGTTTCAATGGTGTCCACCTCTGTTTAGTAGGCCACAGAATGAATTGTACATGATGGTTGTAAACCACTTAGAGATTTCTGGGTAGAGTAAATGTTACCACTTGAGGGCATCCTGTCATTAGGTTCTGTAATGCCCTGAACTTCTAAATCCACCTCAAAACCATAGCTCTTTGACAGAAAGAACTAAAGAAAAGAAATAGCCTTTGCCGGAAACGCTGAAGCAGCAGTGAAAATGGTAATTTACCATGCTAAATTGGTGTTTCCTGGAGTACTAGGTCAGTCAAGACAGTATTTCAGGAAATGCTAAGTCAACAGAAGAGGTTAAGTGACACAGATAGAAGTTGATGGAATCTTCCTGGCAGGGACCAAAATAGTCATTTCAGACACACTGAAGGTTTTACTATTTAAAATGACTTGGGAGAAAAAACCTGCATTTGAAGTTTCCTTTGAGCACAGAAGGCAAGGAAAACACATTATAAGCAGTATTCCTTCAGGTAACAGGGCAACAGTTCTTCTAGGCTATCAAGAAGTTATCAGGGAGAGACTAAAACTGAGTGTCTTATTAGATAATTTTAATCAATAGCTTTAACTCTAAAAATTCAAAGTTTTCTTTAGGATCTCAACAAAGATGTTCAAACAGCTGCCTTAAAATATATACAAAAATTTTTGAAAATTTGTAATTACTCTCCAAATTCAATACATCTCTCCCCAGTTTAGACCAGAAGATAAAAACATAGCCATACTTCCTGTGGCCTCTTGATTTTCCCTGAGTGTTCATCCATATTTACAGAAAAAAAATTGAAAAAAAAAAAAACTAAAAGATTTAAGGAAAAAAAATTGTACACTTAATAAGAAACCATAGGGAAAACTAGAGTGTAGCATATAAATTTATCTTATAAAATATGAACCTTAGTAACTAATACACTTTATTGATTATACAGAATTTATTAATTTTTGAAGCATTCAAGTACTTATGAAAAACGGTGTGCTTTGTTTTATTCAACTATTCAATCTTGTTCCAGTTCATTTTACAATGTGAATGAACAGCAATTTTTTGTATATCAAATTGCCTTTACTTTCATGGGGAAGGAGTATAATATGTCTATTTATGAAAAAAAATGTGTACATACAAAATCTATTTTTTTATGTTTAAAAAGAGATTCCATACCCTACCCCCCCACCCCACCCCCACGCCTATAAAATTAATTTAAAATGCTGGGTAAAACATAAAGAAGAAAGATGTTATAGAATATAGATAGATAGATAGATAGATAGATAGATAGATAGATAGATAGATAGATAGATAGATAGATAGATAGATAGATAGATAGACTTGTTTTCAGATTAGTTCTGATTTGGACTTCCTTCAATGAACATAATATTATCATATAATATATAGTTTTAAAGTAGCAATTTAATCATGTGTACAGAGGGGCTGGTTGGTCCTCAGAAACTCAGTTCAATATGTCTCTGACAACTTTTAAGTGAAAGGACCATGGGTTTTAGATTTTTTTTCTGTCCTCATGGTTTAACACTTTGCACCAGCAGTGACCCTTAGATCATTAGCAGACAGGGCAGGTCAGCAGAGGATGAGCCTGTGTCAAGTGGTTTGGGGTGTGGGCCAGTTTCTTTAATGCACTGTCACTATTGCCTTACCGCCTTAATATGAAAAGTTAGTATCTCAAAGATATAGAGTTAAATTCTTCTTGTTAAAATCACAGTTTCAATTTTACCAACCAGAAGCATTTACCATGGATGTCTTCAGAAGGTTGAACTTGGATTTCTATTCAAAGTGGAATTAAAACCCCACACATATATGTGCGCATACATTCACACACACATACACACACACACACACACACACAAACACACACACGTACCTCTCCTCCTGGGTCCAGAAACAGAGACTAAGACAAGTTGTATAAAATAAAATTTTCTTATTTGGATTTCCCTGATAGCTTTGGTATGACAGAGTTCTAGAGGTAGCCGACTTGCAAAAAAAGTACCTTAGGGAGTTGAAAGTCATTTATTGTAGGCAAACTGCCAAAGGGACAAGAAAAGAAAAGAAATCTAGTGAGGTCTTGTTTGTAGTAAATTTCAAACAAAGCATGTGTATGTGATATATAGTATGCAACTATCCCAAATTGATTTCCTTGAGGGGAAAAAGAAAAGTTGCTACCCAATAGATTTTAAAAGTAATATCAGAAAAAAATGCCCAGAGATCATTACTATGAAATTTCCAATCATCTTATAAATGGAGGGTAAAAAGCAGCCGATTGCAGGGATAACTTCTTTTTCATCTAATCAACAAGATGCTCCTGTTCCATGAAATGGAATAAAGTGAATGTCATGGCCTTTTAAAGTAGCACAAGGGATCTATTTATTGTGAGAAGAGATTTGCTGAATAACTGTAAAATGCAGAGATAATTTGGAAGCCAGTTAACAGCTTCACTTTAGAGACCCTCAGAATCCACCTGTCCATGATATCAAATACTCATCCAACACGTATCTCACGCATTAAAAATCACTTTTCTAATCATCATCAGCTAACAAATCTGTCCAGTGGAAAATGAAGTTTAAAGAAATGACATTGACAATGACATGTGCTAATCCCTGGCACAATAAAGATTAGGGACAAGGAGAGCTGCCATTCAGTGCCCATTAACTCCACTGGCAAATGGGAGGGAATGTGTTTCAAATTGTTCACTAGGACCTATCTGCTATGCTATTCTGTGTAAAGGACATGACAGGAAGGTGAGGCAGGGAAAATGTTGGTGATTTTGGTGGTCCATATAGATAATTCTTATTCTTTTGGCTTGAATAGTGGATGGGTTTTATTTTAAAATGTTGTTTTACTTTGAATTTCAAATGTAGTTTTCATATTAGTTATAAACATTTGGACTGCAACCTGGAATTTTACTTTTGCCCTAAGTTCTGATACAAATCAAACATCAAGAAAGTAGCATTCATCTCAATACCAAATATTTGGAGGAGAAAAAATAAAGCATTGGTAAAATATGCACAAAGATACAAAAATTAGATACTCTATATTCATTCCAATAATTAACAAGGCAATTTACAGAAAATGAAAAAGAAATAAAAAATTTAGCAAGGATGTCACAAGCTCATTCTGAAATCTTCTTCCACACTTCACTCCCCCAACTGAGATTTTTCTAATCAACTGTGAACATTGTATATTATGATATGAAAATGAGTTTATAAGGGTGGTTCAAAGATAGATACACTGTACATTTGAATTCCTTACTGTGAAAGAAGTAGAGGAAACACAAAAAAGGGAACAGGTATTATATTTGCAAAGTTAAAGCAAAGTTCAGATCTTTGGGGTGATAACTTCCAAAGAAGAATTTCACTTCCCACTCATGTCAAGTGCATGTATAAACCACCATATAAATATGCCAGTGAATCTACAGTACAACATAAGTATACGATTAAATCAGTAGTCAATGGAAGGGAGAGATAGGAAACACTTGGATAGGTTTGGGAGATTCCCGGTTGAGGTAGGCTTGGATCCAGAAGACAACCACTTCTGGAAACACTTGGATAGGTTTGGGAGATTCCCGGTTGAGGTAGGCTTGGATCCAGAGGACAAACACTTCTCAAATGAAAATCCTGGAGACTACCAACAAAATCTAGGAAGGCCTCAGGACCATGGGCACATAATCTGGATTCCCAGAGGTATTTCAATCTGGTTCCTACATTTATACCATTTTTCAGAGTTATTGTATCTGGACCATGTGTTAATTTTAACTTGGGGTGTGGAGGGCTTCACCAGCACAACCAGGAGTTATCTGTCCCTGACTTTCTTACTTCTGCTTATCAGTGTCTTCCTAAAGGAATGTTTGCTTTTTACAATGAAGGTAAATTGCTCTATCTCACTTGCCCCACCTCTTGAGCAACCAGTGTCATTGCAACATCAATTTGAATTTTAAAAAAATGGTGATCCCTTTTAAAATTATATAAATTCATTTTTTTATCATTCTCTGCACAATCATTTGTTAAGGCTTGAGTTACTTGTCAACTTTCATTTCTAGCAACATCACCATCCATGTATCCTGAATGAGCAAAATCAGAAATTCTAGGAAGCAAGTGATTTCTAGAATCAGCTGGGTTCTAATAGCAAACATTGGCATAGAGTTGGCACCCTGAAGTGCTACATCTGGGTCTTTCAAAATTCCAGATAGGGAGCTCTTAACCGCTATCACACACAGTGTCTTACCATGTGTTAAGCGACATGCACAATTTGACGTGGCCTGCAGAAGTGTGCCATCAGGTTTCCTGACGTCTATTATACCCAGAAAAGTGAAGTTTGCTTTTAAAGTGTTTTTTGAGTTTCAAGGACATTTGATAAACATCCCTTCATTTAACTTCAAAACAATTTTGTAATGTCAGTATCTTTTACTACCTTGGTTAAGAGATTAGGAAACCCTTGGTGAGTGAGAGCAAAAACTGATGCTGAACTGGGAACTAAACTTAGTTGTTGTTGTTTTATTCTAAAATCTCACTGCTGCCCTAAATGGTCCAAACAGTCTGTTAAGATGGCGAATTTCACCTGCCAAAGCATCCAGTCTACATCTGTGGAGTATTTGAAATTCTGGGAGACTTTGACCATGTGTCTAATAGATTGTTAAAAAAACCTTTAAAATGGCAACATTTTCTTTTCTCCCCCCATGCTGCCAATGACCATGGCAGAAATTAACTACACATCTTAGTTGCTGACAGCCAGATGCCTGTATGCCATTCCAAATTCTCCTTCCAGAAGAATCAAGTGATTTTTCTTAGTGATAGTATTTGAGGTCACTGAACATAGTGGATCTAAGTCAGATCTGGATATTTTGGTGGTTGGATCAATAAATAAGTCAAGAGTTTCAATTCAAACATACCTCTACCTGGGGTTTCTTCTCGATTCCTTTTTTTCCCTTCCAATGCTTTCGATCATCTTTGAGTTCACAAAGTACTGTCAATTAAGAGCAGCATTTAATTTTAATTTCAGTTTAATTTCATACAATGTCCCAATACTTTTAAAAAGGATCTAGTGATATAAGAGAAAACAAACAAGGGAAACCTAATACCAAGCTGCAGAAAGTTTTTGTCAAGTAAAATCTTATATCAATGGAAGCAATGGAAGTTAAACTTTTACCAAAAGAAAAACTTTTAATGATGATGGTGAAGCAATTGATGAAAATATTTACATGACAAGAATCTTACAAGGACAACATATTCTGCCACAAAGTTCAGAGGATACTAATGAAAGAAGGGCAAGCTACCTTTAAGGGATTTGACAAACAGGCAGCTCAAAAACCTGATGGCAGTTCTGTATCCTGGATGTTGGCAATAGCTTAAGTGAAAAACGATTTGGATTTATTACTGAGTGACTGAGATTTTCCTCTGTCTGCTCTCTTTTGTTCAGATTTTTATCTTTGAAAAAAAAGAGTTAATAACAAAAAAAAAGAGTGGCTTTCAGTCTGTTCACCTAGGCAGTTCCTATGGGTACCTTACCTCCACCAGTAATAAGCAAACTCTCCCCCTACATGGTCTGTCACCTCCTTGAGACTTCTTATAAGATGATGATGATAATGATGATGATGATGATGATAATGATGATGATAATAATAATACTGCTAAATGGCAAAGCCCTCATACAACATAGATTCATAAAACTCTCCCTAAACATTATTTTGTATAATTATCCCAGCACCTTTGAAATACTGGGAGAACAGGCACTTCCATCACAGATACCAGTATGAACAGTTCTTTATGAGCTATTGGGATGAACCAATAGCGCAACACCTCTTTCAAACACCTGACTGGAGCAATATCAGTGCCAAGAGCAGGTGCAGCAGCCAATCTCTGTGGAAGTCTTCAACATCTCTACTTCAATACTCGACTACTGATCCTGTTTCTTCCTTCTTTTTTTGGAGGCCAGGAACAGAATCTTTCTAAGCAGGTTCCTGATGTGCTTTCAAGCAACCCTATTCTACACACCAGATTGGACCATTTAGCACCAATCAGCTTGTTTCCCATTTTTAGTATGAATAATTAACTAGTAAGATAGACTTGAAGCTGATTGGTTCACTTCGTTGGTATCTAGTGGGTTATTCCTACCATCCTGGTAGCAAATGCAAGAGACAACTTGGTGCCTTCACAGACCTGACCTGCCCTGACCTCAGGGCAGGCTATACACAGGCTAGAACTATACATCTGGTGTCCCTTCAGTTGGGTTGGGTACAACCACATAAAATTGGGGTCGGAGGAGGCCTGTAGAAGCACTGGAACTCTGATCCCAGCTGCATCCCAGGTGCAATGTAGAAGTACAGCAATTGGGGAGGAACACCATGGGGCCTCTCTATTGCCTGGGGCTCCCAGGAGCTGTCAGGAACTGATCCAGTGGAGCCCCAAGCTCCTCCCTACAGACCCAAACAAGGGGTTACAGGGCTTGCTGTTATTTCCTCTGCAGGCGTTTGTTCCTCTGCGTGTCTTGGGGTGGTGAGACAGCACAACCCAGCCCACCGAGGTGGCCTCTGTGTAGCCACCCTGCAGTCTCCTACCTCAGGGTATTCTGAGTACAGCCTCAGTAAGAGCCAGGAGTAAGTGTGCAAAGCTGCTACTGCTGCTGCTGCTG